>VCJC01002169.1:20500-35742 GCA_024140195.1 Backusella luteola | reverse complement strand
TTTTTTTTTTTTTTTTTTTTTTCTTGGATCAAATATTTGGATTCACTACAAAGTCATTGTGCTTTAAATTTATTCTGAATACGAAAACTTTAGGAGAACCTTCTTTTGTACGCTCTAATGGCTTTAAAGGGTAATTGGAAAGTGTGTTTGTAAATCACCACATAAAAGTAATGATAAATATTAACCTCCCATATTGCAATATAGCTTCAATGCCATATTTATGACAAGTACTTTATATTACCAACCTTGGAATACACACATCCATTTCCAAGTTATTGAGTATGACATCATCTGACAACATATGGTTATAACTGATGGAGGCTTGCACTTTCCTTCTATCAATAAAGATCAAGAAAGATCAAGAAAGAGATGTTTTATGCAACGAAAAAGAATAAAAAAGGCCGCTGAGTGCAAAACGAGCACTTGTTCTCTTTCAAACAAGCCACACGCCGCTTAAACATGACGTAACACATCAATTTGTTTTCTTTTTTTTTACATCAGCAATTTGAGCCTGCTGCTGCGTCGTCGCCTTTTCATTTTTCTTTATTCTTTTTTTGTTTTTTTTTTTAAATAAAATCTGTGAAAAAGATGGCTGAAGATTTTGCTAAAGCCAATCAATTTCAATATGCAGCTACTTCTAGTCTAGTTCTACAAGCCAATCGCAAAGGCTTACCGCGCCGTGACCAGGAGCCGACCGGTGAGCCAGAGACGCTTTGGGGGAAAATCGATCCCAAGGCCTTTGGTTCGCGCGTAGAGCGAGAGACCCCCAAGGACATTGAGGAGAAAAAAAAGAAGGCTGCAGCAAAGCGCTCAGATGAAAATATGGAAAGACGTCGCAAAAAGAAGGAAGAGAATGCACTCAGCAAGGCGTACGGCTACTCGTCTGTCCTGTCGGCAACAGAGGATTGGGAGGGCCTGAGCTATCGTCCTCGTACAAAGGAGACGCGTGAAGCTTACGAACACATTCTTTCTTTTGTCTATCAGCATTTAGGCGATCAGGAACGTGATGTCATTCGAAGTGCAGCAGATGATGTCTTGGAGACTCTCAAGACAGACACACTCAAGGACTTTGATAAAAAGAAGGCAATCGAGGCCGTCATTGGCAACATTGAATCTGAAAACTTTGCTCAACTTGTCAACTTGTCGAAAAAGATCACCGATTACGCTGGAGACGGTGAGGCTATGGATGTCGACCATGGTGAAGGCAATGGCGAAATCGACGACGAGGTTGGCGTAGCCGTCGTCTTTGATGACGATGAGGAGGAAGAGGACGATCAGTTTGAAATGAAGGATGATGACGAAGAAGAAGAAGACGAGGAGGACGATGGTCTCAGAATGCGCGTGGCTGAAGATGATGACGAGGCACAGCAGGAATCCGATGAAGAGGATGGCTTCAAGACGGTCTTGCCGGGCGAGTCCAAGAAGAAGGCTGCAAAGCAGAGTGCAGACAGCATCTTTCCTCACGACATTGATGCGTTCTGGCTTCAGCGTCAGATTGCCGCTCAGTATCCTGATCCACACACAGCTCAGGAGAAGACGATGGAGGCCTTCAACATTTTGGGTTCCGAGGCTATCAGTATCCGTGACTGTGAAAACGAGTTGATGGGCTTGTTTGACTATGATAAGTTTGATTTGGTTCGCATTCTCACAAAGAATCGCGATCTGATTTACTGGTGCACTCGTCTGGCTCGTGTGGATGGCGATGAAAGGGTTGCGCTCGAGGCTGAAATGCAGAGCAAGAGCTTGGGCTGGATCTTGCGTAGTCTGAGTGGCGATCGTCAGCGTCGTGGTGAGGCGCTTGAAAGAAAGGGTGTTGTGGATACAGCAATGGAGATGGACGATGAGGCTGGTCGCAGCCGTGGTCAGCTACCAACTACAGTAACAATCACACCGGGCACTACTGTAGCGCCTCGTCAAATGCTGGATCTTGATTCCTTAGTGTTTCAGCAGGGCTCGCATCTCATGTCCAACAAAAAGGTCAAGCTCCCCGATGGTTCTTTCAAGCGTACAAAGAAAGGGTATGAGGAGATTCACGTTCCTGCTCCCAAGCCTGTTTCTTTTGCTACCGGAGAAAAGCTGGTGCCTGTCGCCGATCTCCCCGAGTGGTCGCAGGAGGCGTTTGGTACCTCAAAGAGTTTGAATCGCGTCCAGAGTAGAGTCTATCCTACTGCTTTCGGAAGCGATGAGAATCTCTTGCTTTGTGCTCCTACTGGTGCTGGTAAGACGAATGTGGCCATGCTTACCATTTTGCATGAAATGGGCAAGTATCGTGATCAGACGACCGGCTTGATTGACTTGGATGCCTTCAAGATCGTTTATATTGCGCCCATGAAGGCCCTGGTTGCTGAAATGGTGGGTAACTTCAGCTCTCGTCTCAAGTCGTATGGCATGAATGTCGCTGAATTGACTGGTGATCGTCAGTTAACCAAGCAGCAGATTGCCGAAACGCAGATCATTGTAACAACACCCGAGAAGTGGGATGTTATCACTCGCAAGGCAACAGACCGCAGCTATACTTCTCTGGTGCGTTTGATTATCATTGATGAAATTCACTTGTTGCATGATGACCGTGGTCCCGTTTTGGAAAGTATCATCTCTCGTACTATTCGAAACATGGAGCAGACACAGGAGCTGGTTCGTCTTGTGGGTCTTTCTGCTACTCTGCCCAACTTTGCCGATGTCGCTGCGTTTTTACGTGTGGATTCCAAGACTGGTCTGTTTCACTTTGATAGCTCGTATCGTCCCTGTCCATTGAAGCAGCAGTTTATCGGTGTCACCGAGAAGAAGGCCATCAAGCGTTTCCAGACAATGAACGAGGTTTGTTATGAAAAGGTGATTGAGCAGCTGGATCAAAAGGAGGAGAACCAGGTGCTTGTGTTTACTCACTCTCGTAAAGAAACCGCAAAGACCGCCAAGACGCTCCGTGACATGGCTTTGGATAAAGATACCATCACTCGCTTCTTGAAACAAGACTCTGCAAGTCGCGAAATCTTACAGTCTGAAGCTGCCACTGTCAAGGATGCCAACTTGCAGGAGCTTTTACCTTATGGTTTTGCCATTCATCATGCTGGTATGACCCGTGCCGATCGTACCTTGGTAGAAGACTTGTTTGCGGATGGCCACATCAAGGTGCTTTGCTCTACTGCTACGCTTGCTTGGGGTGTGAATTTGCCTGCTCACGCCGTCATCATCAAGGGTACGCAGATCTATTCTCCAGAAAAGGGTCGTTGGGTAGAACTGTCTCCTCAGGATGTGTTGCAGATGCTGGGTCGTGCTGGTCGTCCTCAATATGATACCTATGGTGAAGGCATCATCATTACAGCTCACTCTGAATTGCAGTACTATCTGTCTTTGCTGAATACACAGTTGCCCATTGAGTCTCAGTTTATCTCCAAGCTGGCTGATAATCTGAATGCGGAAATTGTGCTGGGAACCATCAGAAACCGAGACGAGGCTGTGCAGTGGTTGGGCTATACCTATCTCTATGTGCGTATGCTTCGTAACCCGAGTCTCTACAGCGTGTCTCAGGATGATATGGACGAGGATCCTCACTTGGAACAGAAGCGTGTTGACTTGATTCATTCTGCGGCTACCTTGTTGGATAAGTGCAATCTGGTCAAGTATGATAAGAAGTCTGGTCGCTTCCAGGTCACTGAATTGGGTCGTATTGCTTCTCACTTTTATGTCTCACATCACTCAATGTCGACGTATAATCAACACTTGCGTCCCATGATGAGTGAAATTGAACTCTTCAGAGTATTTGCTCTTTCTGATGAATTCAAATACATTCCTGTACGTGAGGAAGAAAAGATGGAGTTGCAGAAGCTGCTGGAGCGTGTGCCTGTGCCTATCAAGGAGAGCATTGAGGAGCCCACCGCCAAGATCAATGTGCTTTTGCAGGCGTATATCTCTCAGCTCAAGTTGGATGGCTTTGCTTTGGTGTCTGATATGGTCTATGTGACTCAGAGTGCTGGTCGTATCCTTCGTGCCGTCTTTGAAATCTGTATGAAGCGTGGTTGGGCCCAGTTGACCAAGAAGGCGTTGAATCTGTGCAAGATGGTTGAGAAGCGCATGTGGCTGCCCATGTCTCCTTTGCGTCAGTTCAAGGCTATGCCACAGGATATTGTCCGTCGTCTTGAACGTAAGGAGTTCCCATGGGAACGCTACTTTGACTTGAATCCTCAAGAGCTGGGTGAGCTCATTGGTCAACCCAAGGCTGGTCGTACTCTCCACAAGTATGTGCATCAGTTCCCCAAGTTGGATCTTCAGGCTCATGTTCAACCTGTGACCCGTTCTTTGCTCAAGGTGGAATTGACTATTACACCCGACTTCCAATGGGATGAAAAGGTGCATGGTTTGGCCGAGGCTTTCTGGATTCTTGTTGAAGATGTTGATGGTGAGCATATCCTACATCATGATTACTTTGTCTTGAAGCAGCGCTATGCAGAAGAAGAACATCTTGTGTCGTTTACTGTTCCTCTTCATGAACCATTGCCTCCAAATTATTATGTTACTGTGGTTGCTGATCGTTGGTTGCACTGTGAGACAAAGTTGCCTGTGTCCTTCAAGCATCTTATTCTTCCAGAGAAGTACACTCCTCCTACTGATCTTCATGATCTTCAGCCACTTCCTGTCAGTGCTTTGGGTAACCCCGAGTATGAAAAGTTGTATTCTGCATGGATCAATCATTTCAATCCTGTTCAGACTCAAGTTTTCAATGCCCTTTATACCACAGATGATAATGCTTTTATTGGTGCTCCTACTGGTTCGGGTAAGACTGTCTGTGCCGAGTTTGCCTTGCTTCATTTGTGGAATCAGCCCAAGGATTCCAGAGCCGTCTATGTTGCACCTTTCCAAGAGCTTGTGGACCAACGTGTTGCTGACTGGCGCGAAAAGTTCTCCAAATTGGACAAGGAAGTTGTTGCCTTGACTGGTGAAACAAGTGCTGATCTCAAGTTGCTGGAGCGTGGTCATGTCATCTGCTGTACACCTTCTCAATGGGATGTTGTCTCTCGTCGCTGGAAGCAGAGAAAGAATGTCCAGAATGTGGATCTCTTTATTGCTGATGAGATTCATATGATTGGTGGTGATATTGGACCTACTTATGAGGTGATTGTTTCTCGTATGCGTTACATGGCTTCTCAGATCCAGAAACCTATTCGTCTTGTTGCGTTGAGTACTTCTTTGGCAAATGCTCGTGACCTGGGTGAATGGATTGGTGCCACCTCTCACTCTGTCTTCAACTTCCAGCCTTCTGTGCGTCCTGTTCCTCTTGAAATTCATATTCAGAGTTACAATGTGCCTCACTTTGCTTCCTTGATGATTGCTATGGCTAAGCCCACCTATCTGGCCATCACTGCTCATGCTGATAACAAGCCTTCCATTGTGTTTGTTCCTTCAAGAAAGCAATGTAAGCTTACCGCCATTGACTTGATCACTTATTGTATTGCTGATGATAAGCCTCACCAGTTCCTTCACTGTAAGTTGGAAGAGATCCAGTCATTGTTGGACCGTGTTCAGGACAGATCGCTTTTGGAGAGTCTTCAGCATGGTATTGGTTTCTACCATGAAGCCTTGTCCAAGTCTGATAAGCGTATTGTCGAACAGCTGTATGAGTCTAATGCTATCCAGGTGCTGATTGCTTCTCGTGATACTTGCTGGGGTCTCTCTCTTCATGCTCACATGGTAGTGGTAATGGGTACTCAGTACTTTGAAGGCAAGGAGCATCGTTATGCTGATTATCCCATCACCGATGTCTTGCAAATGATTGGCCGTGCATGTAGACCTTTGGAGGATGATACTGGTAAATGCGTGTTGATGTGTCAGTTCAACAAAAAAGAGTTTTACAAAAAGTTCTTGTATGAGGCACTCCCAGTTGAATCTCATTTGGACCAATTGTTGCATGATCACTTTAATGCTGAAGTTGTCACCAGAACCATTGAAAACAAGCAGGATGCTGTAGACTACTTGACTTGGACCTTCCTCTACCGTCGTATGGCTCACAATCCAAACTACTATGGTCTTCAGGGCACCTCTCACCGTCACTTGTCTGATCATCTCTCTGAACTGGTTGAAAGTACATTGAATGATTTGGAGGAAACCAAGTGTATCACTATTGAGGATGAAATGGATTTGAGTCCTTTGAACTTGGGTATGATTGCTGCTTATTACAACATCAACTACACAACTGTAGATATGTTTAGTGTCAGTTTGAAGAACACCACCAAGTTGCGTGGTCTTTTGGAAATTGTGTCATCTGCCACTGAATTTGACAATATTCCTATTCGTCATCATGAAGAGAGTCTTTTACAGCGTATCTATGATCGTGTGCCTGCCAAGTTGGCCGAGCCCAAATTCAATACACCCAGAATCAAGACAAATATTCTGTTACAAGCACATTTCTCTCGTGTGCAGTTGCCTCCTGATCTCCAGTCTGACCAAACTTTGATTTTGGACCGTATTGTTCCTCTTTTACAGGCTTGTGTGGATGTCATTTCTTCCAATGGTTGGTTATCACCTGCATTAGCTACTATGGAATTATCACAAATGTCTGTCCAGGCCATGTGGGACCGCGATTCGCCATTGAAACAGGTTCCTTACTTTACAGCTGATATTATCAAGCGCTGTGAGGCCAATGAAGCCGAGTCTGTGTTTGATATCATGGAATTAGAAGATGATGTTCGTAATGATTGTCTCCGCTTGGAAGCTAGAAAGATGGCCGAAGTTGCTCGTTTCGTGAACAGATACCCTAATGTCGAGGTTGGTTTTGATATTGCTGATGAGAATGATATCTCTGCTGGTTCTCTTGTCCATGTTGTTGTTCAGTTGGAGCGTGAGATTGATGAAGGTGAGCAAGTTGGTCCTGTGATTGCGCCATACTATCCCAAGAAGAAGGATGAAGGTTGGTGGGTTGTTATTGGTGATCCTGAAGAGAAGACTCTGTTGGCAATCAAGCGTGTCACTTTGGAACGCAAGCTTAATGTTAAATTGGATTTCACTGCACCTAAGCAAGGACAACACACTTTGAAACTCTACTTGATGGCTGACAGTTATAATGGATGCGATCAAGAGTTAGATATGGACATACAAGTTGCTGAAGGCGAAGATAGTGATGAAGATGAGTCTATGGAAGAGGATAGTGATTAAATTAAAATTGTTGTATATTCAATGCTGTTATAAATAAAATATGAAATAAAGAGCTTTTTTTAAAATGTGACTGAAAGGGCTTTTCCCATTTCATTTTGAAGAGAATAATAAAAGGTATTAACATTTTGAGATGGCATTGATTGCAGGGTCTATGCATTTTCCCGCGTTGATCTTTATTCTTGGCATGTCCATATTTCCATGTTCTTGACCCTCATTTCCAATTATTTAAAACCCAGTTTCAAGCTCAAAAACTTTTTTTTTTTTATGTTTTGTTGTTTTCTCTTTCTTATTTATTCGAAATAACAAGACATAAAATGGACGCCGAACAAATTCGCGAAGGAGTGAAATGTATGCAACAAGGAGACAAAGCGTAAAGTATTTGATATCCCCTTTCGCTACCACCTTGCTTATACCCTTTGTTTAGCTCGTCAAAAGGCTTGTTTCGAAAACCCGACTGGGACATAGCATCCGGCTACTACAACCAAGCAGGTTAGAAGCAGGAAAAATCAAAGATGAAGGGCCATTGCTAACATTGTACGTTATTAGCAACTGCCTTTAAAATAGCAAAGTCCTACGACCAAGCAGTCCAGGCATATGCAAAGGCTTCCGAGGCTTACTTTAAAGCCGAAAAGTAAGCAAACAAGAGGGTGCCACGTATTTTGAATAACGTATTGAGCCAAATATTCTTTTTTAGCACACATTTGGCAGGAAAGGCTACCGAGAGCGCAGCATTTATTTTGGCACAGAACTTAAACAACCCTCAGAGAGCTGCTGAAGCCTATCAGCGCGCCAGTAATTTCTTTATGACACAAGGTAAATATTAATAAGTTTTTAAAAATAGAACAAGTAAACTATAACTGTTTTTGTAGGTAGTACGGACCGTGCTGCTGAACAGCTCCAAAAGGCTGGCAGGTAAAATAAAAAGAACTAGTTTATTACCAGGACTAAGTAAATGACGGTGAAATCATATTTAGAGCACTTGAGAACACTGATGTGAATGCAGCCTTTGATATGTACAATAAGGCCTGTCTTATCTATGAACAAGAGGACAAGGCAAGATCTGCAACTGAAATCTACAAAAAGGCAACCTCTTTGCTTGTCCGTAATAAAAGATATGACAAGGCCCTTGATATGCTCAAGCGCCAAGCAGTCGCATTTCAAAAATTCACCAGTCGCTCACTCTTGTACAAAACCAATCTCAGTATTTTGATTGTCTTGTTTGCTATCGGAGACGAAGTGGAGGCTGGTAAACAGTTTTCTAATATGTGCGGGTAAATAATAGCAAGAAAGGAATCAAAAAGGAGAGAAACAAAGTTGAGTAATAAAGTGATGTCATTCTTTTTCCGTAGAAATGATGCAGGATTTGCAACAAGCACAGAGGCAGAATTGGGAGACAATTTCCTTAGAGCCTATGAGCAAAGAGACCAGGCATTGTTGGAAAATACAGCCAGAGATCAACACATCACCTTTTTGGATAATGACATTGCAAAACTGGCCCGTACATTGACAGTTCCTGGTGAGGTGTTGAGTAGCGTCAGACCACAGCAGCAGAGAGAACTGGAAAACAGACCACTTCAATACAATAATAATAATAATAATAATATGGGTTACAACCAGCAGCAACCATCGCACTACCAACCATCTTACAACTCTCCTCCTCCTCCTCCTCCTCCGCCAAGCAATAACTACCAGCAACCTGACAATAGAGGTTATCAATATGAGGAAGATGATGATGAAGACTCTGGTCTTCGCTAAATGAAAAAAAAAAACATGGTCACACACATTCAATTTTACCAATTAAAAAATATGATTAAACGTGATTGTTTGGTTCTTCGTTTCTCTCTCTCACTCTCTCACTCTCTCTTCTTTTTCCTTTTTTCTGTTTTTTACTATTATTATCACTCTTATTTGTTTTTTTTTTGTTTTTTTGCTATACATTTTATAAAACGTTCTTTTCCTTCAACATATACCAAATGGATAATGCCAGCCCAACGACAACAACAAAGGACAAGTCATACTTATTTGGTGCACAAACAAACTTCTTTCAGTCGGATCCTTCAATAGCAGCCAAGAGCCATGAAAGCCCACCAAACGCCGTCCCTGTTCTGTTGACGTGCTCAAAGACCACAAAAACAACGATTGGTCGAGGTCACGATGCAACGGTAAAGATTGGTAAAGCAAACAAGCGTGTTTCTAGGCAGCATGTGGTCATTGAGCATAAACCAACTCATGGTTACGAAATGACGGTGCTTTCGCCTAATGGCGCTCTTATCGATCATATTGTGTTTGTGGAGGGTGAGCATGTTCCCCTAAAGGAAGGCACCATGATTGAAATACTTGGCACTCGATTGATATTTAAAGGAACTAAAGAAGAAGAAGACGACCCAATGGAGGTATTAGAAGGAGAGGAAACGATTGCAAAGGAGGAAGAACAGATAAAAGATGTTGTCATGAATGATAAAAGCAATGACAGCAATAAAGATAAAAAGAACAAGATGCCGGCAACGACGACGACGACGACGACGACGATGACGATGACGATGACGACAAAAAAGCTGGCACAAGAAGAAGAAAAAGAAGAGGAAGCAGCGATGGATGATAAAGAAAAGAGGGAACAAGTAGTAAAGAAAGAAGAACAGGACGTTGATGGTGAGGATATACCAATAGAGAACCTTAAAGTATCCACGAAAAGTACTCGTAACAAGAAACCTAAAAAATTGGAAGATGAAATTATTAAAGTGCTTGGTAAGGGAGGAAGGATGGCGGTTTTTCTTTTTTCTTTTTCTTTTTTTTTATTTTTTTTATTTTTTTTATTTTTATTATTGAACATATCTCAGTTTCACTCATACTAGACATCTAGTATATACACGAAAGTCAACCATGTCATGCAAAGACATCTTACGTCGATTGGAGGGAGAGTTACTGGAGAATGTGTTTAAAGTATTGACCACTTCACCAGGCATTGGATGCATCAAGAGATTGGGCAAGACGGCGGATGGTTCGCCTAAAGAGGACCTTTATTATTACAAGCCTGATCTGGATACTGACCTGGAGAGAAAAACAAAGTACTCTGATGTCGGTAGAAGTGCAAGGAAATGCACAATGAAGGATACGCAATATTTCTTTAGGGTAAAACAAATCTAGATTCTCTCTATTGACAATGACTAAAAATACACTATTTCAGATTCCGCCAAAATTGCCACACCGACCTAAAGCAAACCATCAAAAGAGGAAATCAAATAATGCAACACCTCTCAAGAAGTCCGAGGAAATCTCAGACGATGATGATAGCGATATAAAGTCAAATAGTAGTGGTGATGTGAGTGACATGGAAGTATATGAGCTATTTAAAGATGTACAATAATACCATTACCCATTCATTGCTTTTTTTTTACATATATTACGCATTACATTACATTCTCTCTCTCTCTCTCTCTCTCTCTCTTTCTTCATTATATAAGGATCACATTTGTCCTTTTTTTTCTCTTTCTTGAACTGATATTAAAGCTGTTCTTATTATTATCACTATAGTAATAATGGTATTAGCATTTATACAATCACCATTTCATCATGCATAAATTTAATTGTGGGATCAAGGATGATTTATCACTATTGACAGAAATATGATGTGATTTTTCCTCTATATTCGAATTTATTTTTTTACTCTAGCATTTTATACTCTTACTTTGGATTTTTGGATTTTTTTTTTATCTCTATATGAACTGTAGAAAGTAAAACACGACAGCCCGTGTCTCAGTAATAACAAAGCTAATCTTCGTTGTATTGTGATTCTGTATTATGCCAGTTGAAGATTACTAGCGATAGTTGATTAACCTTTCCCGTGTACATTTCTTTCCTTCTTGATTTTTATTAAATACTTCAAAGGAATACTTTCTTTTTTTTTAAAATAGTCTCTCAATTATTTTTATTTCTTTCCATCTTAGAGCTATATAAACAAGTCTACCAATGTTGTACCACATTTAATCAAGCTCAGAGAAAAAGAAAGTTAAGGTAAAAGCAGACACGTTTACATCCATAAACATGGGGTCGGGAGGCAAGCACTCTTTTTTATTTACGTGCTGGAAATAAAGACAGTAATTAGATCAAATCAAGAAAATTACTGGTTTATACACTTTTTCATTCAAAGTGCTGTTAGCTTTTTTGCTGTTTTCTTTGTGTAAAAAAAAGCTGGTTACACTGTAGAACATGTGAAGCAAATATATAAATGAAAAAAACTTTTATATTAGAAAAAAGATTAAAATACTTATATATTCTTTTTTCTTTCACGTAATTACACTTTTTTTTTTTTAAAAAAATGCTCTTAATTAGACAAAGTAAAGCTAAAAAAGAGACAGAGCAGGTATATACTTTATGCTGTTTTCAATAAAAAATAGACGAAACTAAAATTCAATTCAGCCAAGACGCTCGACTTGGAAGTCTGTTCGTATAAAAAGCAATAACAATACGATTCATGTAAATGTTAATTATGATAAAATCACGACACATAATATAATATCATATTAAATTAAATATAGCTTATTCACTGCACATCATCGTCATCAAATGAACAGCAACCTATACATCCACTTGATAGAGTATCTTTAAATACAGACGATATGAATCAACTTGAACAGCAACAAAGCTGTTGTAAATACCCCAGTAAATATCTTTTTTTTTTAAAAAAAATAGATCTAACCTTTTTTTCTTATTTAGGTCACTCTATTATTACATTTGAACAAGATCCAAATTTCATATCATCTTCCAACAGCGTTTATGAAACACCCTCATCACATTCAAGTATATCATTAATTTCATTAGCCTCACCAATTATACAAGACGAATTTTATCAGTGTGAAAGCACAACGACATCCGATGATGTTATTATATTTTATAGCGATGAAGATCAAAATATGCATGAGATACAATTAGAATACATTAATGTGCAAGAAAATAATAGCAGCAGCTCCGAAAGCGATGGAGAGGAAGATAAAGGGGAAGAACTACCAATACATCGCCAATTTAGTAGCAGCAGTATAGCTTCTATCCCTCCTCCAGACAAGCCAATAAACGAACAAGTAGCTGAGTGTTTTTTAAAATATAATGTTCGTTGGTCCAGTCTTTTTTCGACCAAAGACGATCTATGGCGATCCTCCCAATTATTTCATCAACCTGATAATGAGGAGAAACAGGAAAACAAGGAGGAGGAAGAGGAGAATGAAAATTTAGGATCACGAGAAAAGTCGATAGCAAAGTAAATGAGTTAGCATGCATAAAAAAAGCTTATTAGACATTCAACATTTCTTAAAAATAGGACATTGTTTCAGTTGGCATTTGAAAACTATGATTTCGCATCTTTAGAGCTTGATGCAGCTTTGAGGTAATGATATATTTGAATTTTTTATAATGTAAATGAATTGGAGGAGAAAAAAAAAGGGGGGGAGGGAGTAAGTAAAAAATGAGAGGGGAGGCTAGAATCTTATGACTTTATTTCATAACTTCAAATGTAAACAACAAGATCATATATGTATTTACCTCAAGTACAGGTGCTTTTTTTCCGGCTCAGCGCTTGCCAGAAGTTACTATTCAAGCAATGAACAAGAGTTGGATGAATTGATGTTACTCTTTGCGAGTCATTATCACCATTCAAATCCTAACCATATCTTCAAAGAGTTAGGTAAGATGTGTCCCACATTGTACAGTTTGCATTATCATTTTTATTAAAGGTTCTTTATATAGATAACATTTATATTGTTTCCTATGCGTTGGTATTGTTAAATAGTGAAATTCACGTAGGACACAATCGTGACACACCAGCACGTTTCTGTGATTATGTTATGCAGTTTATTTCAGTCAATGTAAACCGATTTCAGGATATTGACTTATTTGCACCAGACTCCCATGATTCACGATTAAAACTAAAAATTGCTTTAGAGGTAAACAAAGAAACAAAAACAAATAAGCGAGACATAATAATTTTAATGCCGCAATAACATTTGTTAAACAGAGCCTTTATTATTCCATTCAAAAGAAGCCTCTCCTTCCAGCAACACCAAAAAAGGTAAAGCGTTGGTTCTTTTGTGCCTCTCTTGTGTAAAAAGTTTTCTCACCCTACTAATCCAAACAGAATGATGGCAGAACACCTTCCGTCAAATCTAATAAAGCAAGTTCAACAACGTCTTCATGGATCAGTGTGAAAAGAAAGGACTTGATGGTGAAGAAAACAGGTCCTCATAAAGAGGGACCGCTGGCTTTTAAACAAACAGATCAAGAGACAGAGCCATGGATGGCATGCTGGGTCATCCTTGACTCTGGTTATCTTACCATCTATATTTATAGCGGTAATAATGATAACGGGCACAAGAAGTCATTGGAGCATTTAAATGGTCAGAGTCATCAGGTAAGCAAATTTACATCGTTTTATAAAAAATAAAAATTTTCTTCATAAAATTTTTATTTTTATACATTTTACAAAAGTGTTACAACTATTTCTATTTTCATCCAATTAAAATGGAATAAAATGAGAGCATTTTCGTTTTTGTTTTATGCGAGATTATCATTCCAAAAAAGGAAATGAAAAAGATCTCTTTTTTTTGTGAACTAAACGATGATATGTAAACAAACAAACAATAATTAAAAAAAAAGTTTTTTTTTTTTATATATAGAAATACAACAAGATCAAGCTTTACCTGGGTCATGCTTTGGCGATGCGCAATAATGTAGAGGAAAGACCACATGGTTTCTATCTTCATATGGATCATAAAAAAAGCACTTTCTATTTTGATTGTGGTTCTGAAAATCAAGTGAATGAATGGGTTCAGCATTGCAACTATTGGGCTGCTTGTGAAAGTAAAATGCCAACTATAAATCATTGGCGTCCAGCTGGTGCTACCTTTTTAAACAAAAAGGAACAACGCTTGGATATACAAAACTATTTGGATCATTTATTGAAAATGCAAGAGCCGTTAACACTTCAGCAGGTAAAATAATAATAATATATTGTTGTTTGTTTGATTTTATTATTTGTATTTATTTATCTATTATATTATGGTAATACAACACAAAGACCGAGAAAGACGTTATTGATTTTGAAATCAAGAAATGTAACTATTATATAAACGCACTTGATACCCCAGCAGCAACAATAACACCAACTATTACAATTACCAAATCACCAAACGTATAAAATAGAAATCTGTACTCTTTAATTATTATCAAAGCTAAACTTAAAACATATTCATCATTTTAATAATATAAATAAAGAAATAAATAAGAACTATTATAATAATATTATTATTACTAGCATCCTCATGTTTTTTTTATATATATAGTCATATATATATATCTATCTATAAGAATTCATTATATACAAACGATAACTTCATACCATGATGATATTGATAATGATGATGGTATTACTCAATAGTAGAAAAGAATAAAAGTCCCGACACAAGCACAGACTACAACAATTTCTGATTTTTCCCACGTATTTCTCACGAAACCCAAAATGGAAGGTAGATGTGGTGAAGAATTGAGCGTGATCCAAGTTCATAAATTTTGAGTCTAAAAGAGGGATACTCCTTCATTCGCTCTAGTCACATGCAGACTGTCAAATAGGAGAGAGGAGATTAAGGCGAATTATATCTCACAAGCTTATCATTTCCCCATTTGGTAAAAAGGCCACCTGAAATTGTAATAAAAAAGAAAAAATAAGGGCGTAATTGAAGGTGAAAAAGATGTATACTTATGTATATAAAAAAAATAGCAATAAGGTATCAGTTTCTCTTTTTTTTAGAATAAAAAAAGGGAGGGGAACCTATATTTATTTTTATTAAAAGTATATATAATAGACTTTCAATGTAATATAATAACTTTATACAAAAACAAGTATTTTTAAGAATAAAGTATAACGTATATATATTGTCTTTTATACATATCCATCACATTCAGTTGTGTCACATATATTATCCTGGGAAAGTGGGTGGGAAAAATGAATGCCTCATCCGATAAAGCTTACACGTGATTGGATCTTATAGACATCTTATCTATTTTTTGGAGTTACCATATTTGTTAATCGCAAAAAAAAGGAAAAGAACTAT
>VCJC01002169.1:4238-16299 GCA_024140195.1 Backusella luteola | reverse complement strand
AAAAAAAAAAAGTTTTGATGTGCTATAAAAGCTTAATAATGTCCAAATTTAGTATAACCTTATTTTTTGAGTTTATTTTAAATAAGATCACCCTCGCTACATCCTATTGGTGAACTCTTTTTTCTACTTTGCATCCTGACGGAGCAGAAAAAGAAAAAGGATAATATAAACTAAAATGGTTTTAGTAGTAGTAATAAAATAACAAAAAACCCATAGAACTATACAAATAATGTATCAGAGGCATTCAAAATTTATTAATTAAATTTTATAAAGAAGACAGATAAAACAGATCAAAAAATGAAATGGACTCCATTTTTCTTTGTATTGCAAAATGAACTCTATTTATGGAAATAAACACTCAAAAAAAAATCACCCGAGTGATCGGCAGAGACCGATAAGGCGCAGCGGAGCGAATTTTTTATTTTTTCGGGTTTGAAAAACCCTATTTGTTAAACACAATTTCCAACCCATCATTATCGAGATTAGCAAAAGACCATTTTAGTATCTTTTTACAAATTCCAGCTCAAGATTGTAAGGACCTGAAAAATTCAAACCTTTGGAAATAACACCATCTTTATGGATAGAATCTTTTGGTAGAGTCCAAGTGTACTTTCTCACTTTTGAAAAAAAAAAGTTAATTGTAAAGCCAATAAAATTGTTATAACTTACGTAGCATCAAAAGTGCAGTTCTTATTTCAGCCATTGCAAAGTTTAAGCCTACACAAGTTCGTGATCCGAAGCTAAATGGCGGATATTTTATGCCTTCTGTCACTTCATTTGTTGGTAAAAAGCGATCAATGTTAAACTCATTTGGATTATCCCATTTGGTTGGGTTATTCATAAGATCGTTTAGGCAAATGGTAATCAAGGTACCCTTGGGAATAAAGGTATCACCAAGAAAGGTGTCTTTTTTGGCTATTCTATTGCTTAAATGCGATACACTTGGTTTAATTCTCATGCTCTGTTTTTTTAAGAGAAAAAAATAACAATTAGAAAGATATGTATACATGTATAGTGACATGCTTAGTACCTCTTTAATCACCCTGTCAATGTATGACAATTGCTTAGTATTTTCAATGGTTGGATATACATGCTCGTTATTATCTCCTAGTATATCTAGTGCTTCCTCCCTTGCTTTTTCTTGAATATCCTAAATATAAGTCAATTATTAGAAAGCGAATCTTACCAACGATATATATATCATGTCTAACCTGGTTTACTGCAAGAAAGTAAGAGATATAAGACAAAGCATTTGATGTTGTATCATGGCCAGCAATAAAAAATGCAATCATATCCGCCTGATATTAAAGTGCTTAAAGTTAGAACGTGTTGTCATTACAACTATTTATGATATATACCTTTATTTGGCTATTTGTCAATCTCTTTTCTTCCGGGATCTCTTCATTTGTCTCACTTTCTAACATGAGCGTCAACAGGTCCTTTTCATTATCTTCAACGCCTAGACCTTTTGTTCCAAATGCACGACGTTGTTCAATCAAGTCATCAATCATATCATACAGCATATCAAGCTCTTTATGCCACTGTCTTCTTTTGGGCAACATTCGAAGAAAATAGGTCTCAAGAAATGGGAAATAAAAAAAGAGGGGCTGTCTCGTCGCCCCATGAATACCAAGTATACGTTCCAACCATTCGTTATCTTTTGGCTGAGCAACTGCATTAAAATCAAAGTCTATTATATGAAATGAGAAAGGCGATCTTGCCAAAAGTGAAAACACATACTAAATCCTCCTTTGCCTATGATGTCAAGTGAATAACGACGAAATAAATCGGTCACCTCAATAGGTTTTTTGCTATCATCAATAACCTTGATGACCCGATCAAAATAGGAGCCAAATAACTTTATGGGAAGAGATCTGTGGAATGCCGGGTTTATGACCTTTTTTTTTTAAAAAGACTGCATTAATTACAATTATTAATTAAATTTATATCATGTTTACATTTCGATGCAATCGCCATTCTGCACCATCCGAAAACAAAATACTACTTTGTCCAAAGAATTTTCGATAAAGCGTCCTTTCATTTCCAACGAATTCAACCTTGGGAAAAAGGCCTATTCCATAACGCAGGATTTAATACAAAAGCTATGTTCGCCACTATATATATACCTGTTTTTGTAAGGACAAGCTTGGCGAGTACCGGATCAGATACTTGAAGCACCCATCCAGCTGTATCCACTCTCTTTTTTTAAAAGGAGTTAGTATATAAACGTATCCTTGTTGGCTCCTTTTTACCAAACACAATCCTTTATAACCCGTTTTTTTTAACACGTCCTGGGAAATTTTCTTGGCCTCTGCATTTGTATCAAATTTACGCATTAAGCCAAAGAAGCTAAAAATACTCCATCTAGGAATATGACGCAATTTTTTTGGGGGCTTTGCCAGTCTATCATATAGATAGATGAAGAAAGAAACGGTAAGAATAATCTTTGTTAGTCGACCCTCGTCTTTAATTAATTGGTTCATGTTTGAAAAAAAAAAGTGTAAGAGAGTGGAAGAAAACAAAACAAACTTGGGAAGGAATATCTAAATAAAATAGATCTTGAATCATATGATCGTGTAGCTTATTATTGATCAACTAAAATCACACCATCTCAAACATTTTCCTCCGTTCCAAAGGCCTATTGAGAAGAAATAAAAACGACCATACAGGCAATGTACACCCTTACAAATAAATAATATGCTTTCATCGTTTATTTCCAGTTGGGATCGCGTTTCGTTCAGAATTTAAATATTAAATGGTGAAATCTAGGCTTTGTAAGAGTCCCCGAAAGAATAAGTCCAAGTATCACGATTGTAAACAAAGATATTTTAATGGAAGTAATCATCAGGATTTAATATAGGCTTTCTATTTACTCCATCTGGGTTACAATGGTCAAAAGTGTAACACTTGTGTGATTTTGTGTTCTATATTTCTGTACATATTGTAATTAGTGCGTGGGTATGGATGAGTGATTTAGCATTAGTCAATACGATATATGATGACAGTTCAAATGAATAATTAAAATTTAATATAAATACAATTGGAACTCTCAAGGTGTTTGACATGATAAGCCCAGTTATACATGATTTAATATTATCATTAGAATCATCAAAATATACATCGAGTTATATCGTTTCAAGTTAGTTTTTCTTCTCTTTATTTGTGTGTGTTTTCATATTGTACAAAGAGTGGATGAATGTGTCTGAGGTTTCAGGTGAGATTTTTTTTACCTTCGCCATCAAATAGTTACTACTCTTTTTTTACTTAAATGCACTTGACGATCAGTGTAACACCCTATAAATTTTGAGCGTCAAAACTATTATAATGCACCTTTAAACATTTATTACTAGAGCAATATTTAGGGTGCTCAATAAATACCAAGCCTAAAAATGATTTGCAGAAAATAAGCTTTACCTCTATAAATATTCATATTGCCAAACAATTAGCACCATCCCTCCAAATGATTAAATACAAGGTTTATGTTCATAGCTGATTGAATTGACAGGCATTAGTATTTTTTAAAGTCTGTCGATGAGTTTCACCATTTGCTTATCGTCATTTTGTAAAATGGGGTTGACAAAGCTTTGGTATTGATTTTCTTTCTGTTCGATATCATATTTGGTATTTTTTCCCTCTCTCTTTTCATACCAAATCTGGTTTATCTATGTTCAGTTTAGATTTCCAATTTAAAAACAATGTAAACCTTTGATGATTCAGGTTTCGCTCTCTTTTTTCTTGGCTTATATCAAGTTGAACAATTGAATCAAACTTTCTCGCTATTGATTCACTTTAGCTGTAAAGAAATCACATGAAAAATAAATAAACGGACGATTATAGAATAAATAAAAAATAACCTTATTTGAAATAAAATTAAGGCACAAAGTTATTATTTCTCCCACGCGAAAAAATTGAACGTGCTTACGTAACAAAAAAAAGAGAGATACTTTATTAACATTTAAAGTAGTCTATAATAACAGAGAGAGAGAAAAGAAAAAAGTATATATTGTATGTCATTTGTATAATAAAAAAGAAGAATGCAAGTGGGTATCTTATTTCGCAGATGAACCCACTCGACCATGACGCTCATGTGATTCATCTGTCAGCATAAATGCCGGTTTGTAATAGCCTTTCTTTTCATCCAATAAATCCGGATTAGGGTGAGTATTTTCCATGCTTCCTAGTGATGTATAACTAGAATTCACATTAATTAATCATCCTTTTCCCCTCGTCTTTCTCTTTCTTACCCTTGATCATAGAGTGAGCAGTAGGGCACCTTGAGCTGTATCAAAAAATCCCAAATATCTTTATAAGTCCAATCAATGATGGGATGAATGCGCATGAAATCCGGCCATCCTTTATCTGTTTTATCAAAATGTGTCAAGTTGTCTATTGATAATAAATGATTAATTCCCCGGGTCTATCCATGTATGATTAATGGTACTCTTTACCTGCGTAAGGGTCATTTCTTCGAATACCAACAAAAATTCCTTTCGGTCTAGGCATGGTTGAATCCAAATAGTGCTGTAATGCCTGTTTCATTGGTCCGGGAATATAACGACAGTCAAGTTGATATCGCTGAATGCAGATCTTTACGAATTCATCGACATGAGGAAACGGATTAGGATAAGTGATGAAGACGGTGCGAATGGGCTTTTTTGTACAATGTCCAAAACGAGACATGACTGCAACCACCAAATGTAATAAAACTGTACAATCTTTACCTCCATTGAATGAAAGTGCGATGGAATCACTACTCGATATTAAGCAATATGAGTAAGCTATCTCTTCCCTCAGCTCCTTTCCTTTCCTTTATATACTTTACCCATAATCCTGATATGCCTTCTCAATCACCTCCAAGGCTTGTCTTACACTATGACCAAGGCTCGAATTGGAGAGAGCCAGTTTGTAAACGGTTTGTTCAATGTATTTAAAGTCATAGACCAGCGGTGTATCCAATTGAGGGTCAACCATTCTAGCAGTGCATCCATAGTTAAATGGGGTTGTTGGTAATCCTGTAATGTCAGTGGTCATAATTTGTTTGCTATATTCAAGTGGTTTGGTTTAATCAATATAAGAAGAGAGAGAGAAGATAAAGAAAATGAAAAAGTAAGGTTACATGCTTTTTTTATTTTATTATTTAAATTTAGATTCCGACTCTATCACTTCTTGGTAAAGTTTTACACTCACACACAAATTAAAATTTTTTGGTTATTTTCAAATTCCGGTCATCTCACTTCTATTGCCTTTGCTAAAATGATCATGGCGGTTCTATAGAAGAGCACTTGTTATTTATTATGATTATTATAGAATAGCAGTTTTAAAAAAAGGAGGCCGGTAACGAAGAAAATCAACATTTAATGGAGACTGTGTCGATCTGATGGAATGCATATGAACAAACCAGGCACCAAATCCCATGATAAATGAATATCAGGAGGAAAGCCAATAAAATAGATGACGATGACAATTTATTTATATACTCCAGCCACATGATGGCAACAGAAAAAATATCTTTTCTGTTGCCATGGTAATGGTGGTTTACCATGGAAGGGAGTTGAATCAATGATTGTCATGGAAACTCTTTCCCCTTTTTTTTTATTTATTTAATCCAAATAAAATGCACATGATTCAATTCTGTATCAATTAGGTAATCATTCAAGTTTAAAAAAAAAGTGGACATTTGTTTGAAATCTGTTTTTTCTTTCTTTTTTTTTTAAAAAAAAATCTATAAAATACTATTATTTATTATTGTAATTACTACTATTTATCCCTATATATATGTAGTTCTTCTTCTTTATTGAAGTTTAATTTGTACAGACAAGATTCCACAATATTTGGTTTTCCAAGTTAATGACATTGCGCTTCGAATAGCTTGTTCCTGATTCCATACAGGTAGTATCATCATTTCCTAAGCTATGCACATCCCATAACAAGACACCATCAATTGATTCAACAGCTTCTCGCACCGCCATTGAAAAGGCCAAACTGCGACCTGTATTCCATGATGTGCCCCAAAGAACACTACAGCAGAAATACTGAGGAGTACGAACAATGATCTTTTGGGTGGGATAAACATCGTGACGAAGGGCGGTTAAAAGCTTTTTAAATGAACTGGCAAACTCCTTTGGTGAGACCCGGATTTCTCTAATGTCACTGTTACCGAGACTGAGAATGACTACATCGGCGGGGTGTTCCTGCTGCTTGTTCTTTTTGATGAAAGGTGCCATATTGCTGAAGGAAATACTGCCCATGTTGTTAAAATATATTCTGGTATCGACCTCAAACGAGTTGCCAATGGTAAGTGGTATACTGGCATTGCTTAACCATGTATCCATGGGACTTGCTTCCTCATCGTTACATAAACAGCGCATTGCTTCCTGCTTTTTCTTCTTGCTTGTGATTTTGTTAATTTCGTTTATATTACACCAGTTACTTCCTCTGCTTAAAGCTTTCAAGTTTCTACAAGTATAAATACATTTAGTGGAATGATACAATACAGTACTAATAATAGTCAATTACCTAGCTACATTGGAATCACCCCAGACATGAATTGTCTTTTTACCAAGACATTGAACACCCTGACCATTGCTCTTATACTCTAAATGGCACTGATCGGGCACAAACACACGTTCATTTTCGATGAATTCATCATGGGTATTTTCAAACATGTTGTAGTATTCAGCAGGGTTATTTCTCTCGAATAACTGGGCGTTTCTCCAGCTACCGGTGACCGACATATTGCCAAAGCTGCAAGCAGGCAAGAGTGACTTTGAGGCCTTCTTTTCCTTTACAATCAACTTGTTTTGTGATCTAAAGTGATGAGGGCGATAAGTGTGGTAAATTGGGGATTCCCAAAAGTAGGAGCGATATTCGTTGGTTGCACGTAATCTATAAGTGTCTGCTTGTGTAAACTTTATAGCTGCAAAATAGGCATTCGTTTGACGTTGGTGTTGCTCCAACTGGACGCTGATCTTTGTGTTTTCTCCGTTTGCAAACATGACAATACTATCTTCAGGTCCAATGTGTTCTTCTGGCTTGATCGATGATTTGGCCGGTGTTGGTCCAAGCTAAATCATGGTTTAATTATAGATAGTTTTTTTTTTAAAAGTCAGAATACACCATCTTTGCTTTTACTTCATTCTCTTCTTGAAAGAGTAATATAAGAAGAGAATCATACTCTATCCTTTACTTACCAAGACTACAATACATATTTCTTCGCCTTGAGTAACATAAATATTGCTTTGGGTAAATGTGCCGTCTGGTTTAATAAACATCGACTTGTCAGACCAGCCATCCCAGTATTTTCGATCAGAAGCGCTGTTATTGTGAATATTATAGATTAGAAGATAAGCCTGAGTTCATAACATGCTGCTACTTACAGCCATTGTATATTAACCAAGTCGCAGGCGGTGTTTTCCTTCTTTATTGTTCTTAGTAGTTTTTGCTCATCTAAGGTTTTTCCAACTGTCACTCGTGGTGAATTATTAAAGTAAGTTACAAAAAATAGTAAACTGAATATTAATGTAATGAGAATGAAATGGCGAAATTTCGCCAATGATGCTTGCATGCTCTATTTTATATGTTTTTTGTAAAAAAAAAAAAGAATGATCGAGATGAAAGAAAGAAAAAAAAGTAACTTGAGCCAAAGAGAAAAAATGGAAATCAAAGGGGTCGTACAAAGAAAAAAAATAAGCCAATTTATTTTCCATTTGATTATATTCCATAGATCGCTGAGTACTTTTTTTTTTATTTTATTTTTCTGCTTTGCCTTATCCTATGACTCTCTCACTCTCTTAGTAGCATTTGTTATGGCTGAATATATCAGCAATAAAACGAGTTAGTTGGTTAGTAGCAATGTTTAGTAATAATAGTAAAATAAACAAATAAACAACGATAAAGGAGAGGCTTAGAATCATGCATATCAATAAATTACATTGGAAATAATATTAGCGAAAAGAAGCTCTTTTTTATCTCTTTTTACCCCTTCTGCTTTTCTATTCAACGTTCTTTCTTTCCCTTTTCCTCTTAATTCCTTCATTCGCCCTCATCTTTTTATTAGCAAACAATATCAAAGAAGAACTATCAAAAAGGATCTACGTTCAAAAATCAGTCCAGTGAAATTGCTGCGGTGATCGAATTAGTATCCAGTGCCACCTATTGGTTCATTTGGGGTTTTTTTTCATATTGAAATAAACTTTTTCAAAGACCTAGACCGTCAGACATTGCTTTTCTTTATATGTCTGCCTCTTCACCTCCTGTAAATAGATGATCGTGCGTTGGTCAAAATGTCAATATATAATAGATAAATCATGTGGTTTAAAAACTGATCTTATAATTATAGCCTACTATCAAATGATAAAAACTAACTTGATATTAGTTTAGATATGTAACACAAGTTATTGTGAAATAAAATAAAATAGTAATCATAATTGCATGGAACTATTTTTAAACCTTTATATAAAAACGAATGACTTTACATTAGCTACATGGGAAAAAAAGCTTGAGAGATGAATGATTTTTAGTATACCATCAACAAGAGATAAAAGAAGAAGAATATTTGTTCCATGTTACTGTGGTGAAGTTCGAAAGCAGTAATTCAAATGAATGTTTGTTACAAAACAAGTGACAAATCGAGATAGCTACTATATTTATCTACATATGTTTACTGTTTTTTTCAAGAAAATGAGAAAAAATTACAAATTGATGAGAAAAAGGGAAGAAAATATTGAGAAAAAATTACAAATTGATGAGAAAAAGGGAAGAAAATATTGAGAAAATATTTCAAATAAATGAGAAAAACCATGGAAAAATAATTCAAGAAAATGAGAAAAAATTACAAATTGATGAGAAAAAGGGGAGAGAATATTTCAAATAAATGAGGAAAAGAGAAATATATCATGTATAAAGAGTATATTTCAGACAGTGAGCAAATAAAGAGAAGGTAGCCATGTAGCAAGGTCCATAAAGTCATATTACACACCAATGAGGAATAGCATGATAAAAAGTAATCGAGTAACGCATCAATAGGACAGAGTTTACTACCACAACTATGTCTGGCTCGCCAGGCATACTATATTCCATTATTTTAGTATCATGCCTTGGTTTAATACCAATCTCTTCACCTCTCTTAACCCCCTTTTTTTTCTCATCAACCTTTTCTCAATAATTATTCTCAATAATTTGAAATTCGTTCTCATTTGCTTGAAAAAGACAATACACCGCTAAAAGCAGAACAATGTTATACAAAATGGTATCTTTTTCTCATTTTCTGAGCCTATTACTTTTCTTTTAAAGCTAAATGGCTTCAAATCGAGCTATCTTTAAGTAGTAAAAAAAAACTCACCAGTGACCTCATAGCAGTTTCGTAAATTACTCAACTTGAATGTAAGGACACAGAAATTGCTGAGAATGCAATTTTTTCATGACACTTCTTCTTTATAGAAAAGATACACGAGCAAATGTATCAAGTTTGAATGAAATTCTTGGCTTATCTGATCTACTTGTGCGCACACAATAATGATGCCAATAGCTCTCTGTTTCTTAGTATTATTATAAATGCACCGCCAATGATAGCTTCAAAAAAGCATATTATAAATGTCTCAGTAGAATGTGTAAGCTAATCAAAAGTCAACTTCTTCAGATGAAAAAGAAGAGAAAAAAAAGCGGGGATGAGGAAGGGGAAAAAATAAGGGGGAAATTACAATCGAAGGATAATATTAAACGCGCTTTAAACTTGGCATTGATTCACTTTTTATTTTTACAGACCCCTAAATATTTCTATAATCACTAATTCTACATATAATTGGTTTCCGTGGCCTACGTTTTCCTCGGTTAAAAGTTTCAAGTAGTTCTCTCTTTTTACTGCAGCGGACTGGAACGAGACTAATGTCTCTACTTTTTTCTTTAATAATATAACCGTTATTGCTATTGAAGCATTGTGTAGAAGCTATTTTTTTAGTAAAGATAATTGAGAAAAAGCTCTGAATATATATTAATGCTGACATGTGTTCAATAGATGGATAAATCATTTTTGTTTTTCAAGGATATGCTTTGACCACCTGTGCAGTTCAGATTCCATTTCCCTGAAGTTGAATATTCATTTTACTAGCTATTATTACTTGGCTCCATGCAAACAAAAGTTATCATGTAAAGCACAAAAATACATCTTCTAAAATAGACAATAACAAACGCTCGGTTGATAATTATTAGCTGTAAAAATCAGATTATATAAATAAGGGTGTAATCTGTCAGTCTACTCATATACAGGGTTCTCCAACTTTACTCCATTCCCATTCCCATTTTCATTTTAATTATTTGTTGTTTAGTTCACTCCAACAAGTAAAAAAAAAATATATTAGCAGTAAAAAAATGAAACAGTGGTCTAAAAAAAAGAGAATATTCCTAAGTTTGGCTTATAATATCATTCAAGCTGTTTTAAAAAAGCTCAGTTACCATGTTAAATGAACTAAAAACAATCATCTGTCGGCAATTACCATACACAACATCGAACGATGAATGCTTGAGTGCTGGGCCTACACAAACAGGGGTTCTTTTTGTTTCCTACTTTTCCGGATTATTACTATCTTTACTTAAAAAGACGAACTACCAAAAAGAATAGTGCTATACTCAATTAAAAAGAAAAAATTCGTCAGAGACCAAGCCATGTAAATAAGTCAATGAAACTTGCCTTCTCGACACGATGTTTCATTAATGGCCCAGTTATTAAATACTTATACCTTTTAATCCTTATAACCAGCGAGACAGATACATTTTATATACACTTAATGCGTAGGTCGAACTCTAAAAAACAGTTACAGGTAAATGCTAGTTATATTATCTACAACTGAGGGTATCGTTTTACTCGGTTAAACCGATCCTCCCCTTTCCTTCATTAGTGTTCACAATATGGATAGATGAAAGCTCTGACCGAGATTTAAAACTAGCACAAAAAAGGGCGTGTCTACATTAGTCAAAACCGGAAAAACCTCTTGTCGCCACTCTCTCTTTCTTAATGGGTAAATGTACTTTGATCGAGTGATACAATGTCACGTCAGTTTGAGCAGTTATTTATGATACAAATGTTAGTTGAATGCCAATCTCATCCAATTATAACTCAGTCCACTCTTTAGACATGTCTCTTATTATCTTTGATTTTATGCTTTTTTTATTATTATTGACAAAAGTGAAGGCGGTTATTGATGAAATCCTAAAATGAAACCGCAAAAGAGTGATATAGCTTCTCCACTTGGCTAACCCAATCTAGAAAATAAGTTTGACTTTTTTTTAAACTTATGCAATAAAGTATATGAAACAGTCGATAATTTGGAGTTTTGCGCTTCAAAAAAAATAACTAAAAAGGAAAACTAAATTGACCAACATGATTTCGTTGTTTGATGACAAAGATCAAAGGGTCATTTTATAACATTGTTATTCTCGTATTATCTTGTTTCTATCGCATTTTCATTAGTATCCACTTTTGTTTTTGATTTTTTAAGTACGCCAAAGAATATCACTAGAAGAATATTATAATTTAAAAAATAAATGTTGATGGTAAATAGCCAGCATATTTACATTAGCCGGTTACTTAAAGGGAAATTAATGATGAGAATCGACTTTTAAAAAGTAGTAAACTAAAATATGTTTCATTTTATCTTGAGTACATGAGCCACTTTGTTCCCTCTTACTAAATAGCCTTAAGCACTTTGATCTTACCATAAAATCAAAAATCGACTTAAAAAGTTATTAATATGCGCATCTTGTAAACGGGAATGAAAAATAGGAAAGGAGAGAAAGTAAATCGAAGAAACATAAAGAGATGAGGAGTTTCTTCATTGATTGAGAATTAAAATACTTTCATATCTATTTTTGTTCCTTTTTTTCAGCTACAAGTTCAACAAAAGGCTAAATATCTAATTTTTTTTCTGCTCTGGATGAACTTGTTGAATTCTGTCAAAAATTAAGCTTTTTCATATTAAAATGAAGAAAAGGTAGAAGGGAAATGGTGGAAACACTCGGAATAACTCGGAAAAAATTACCACGTTATGTCAAAGTGTCATTGGCATCT
>VCJC01002161.1:14325-25254 GCA_024140195.1 Backusella luteola | reverse complement strand
AAATCTTTTCTCATTAATTTGAAATTTGTTCTCATTTTCTTGAAAAAGACAGTACATCAAAAGAGTAATCTTGTAAATATCATGTGGATATTGATACCAAATCGGCATTGGAGGATAAAAACACTATAAGCCTACCCCTCCTTTACAACATATCCTTATCAAAGTTAAATTTGACACCCAACACGTAACAATTATTAAAACATTATAATCATGTGCAGCAGGAATAGAATCATTTATTTCCTTCTTGTGATGTAAAATATATGAAATGGCATGTAATGGAGTAGAATAGGATAGGATATGAAAGTGAAGGAATACTCGACAAGAGTTACTCTTGTTTTTCTACTAAACTCTTTAGTAATAATGACTTGAGGTGCTGCCATCTATCATTACAAAGCCTTGCAGAATGCCGACCATTGAATCGAACCTCCAGCTCATTCCATCCTCCACCGTGCAAGTGATGAAGCACATAATCCAGTAACACCATATCGTCGTCGTGCGTCCATAACTCATAACCACGTATCTCTTGATCAAATTTGGAGGGAGGCGGTAGTTTTGATGAGGTTGGCTTTTGTGGAATCTGATAATAAAGTTAACTCGGACTCTTAAGCGCTTTTCTAAAAAGTGATTACCTCTTTGCTTGAAGTTCCTGAATGTTTTAGCTTCTCAATAGTATAGTCGATAATGTCTTTTGTGGTAACGTTAAGTTTGGGACTGGGTTTTTGTTGTTGTTGTTGTTGTGGTGTAGTGTTTGGCTCTTCTTGTTCTTCATCACTCTCAATAATGTTACCATTTTCATCATATTCTACAATCAGTTTTTGCTTAACTAGAACAAGAAGGTTTCATTTGTGTGAGATGGCCACCCATTGACATTGCCATAAAACAAGTTGAGCTATCTTTTTTGCCTCACCTTTTTTTGGTATTTGTTTCGGTATTGACGGTGTACCGGTGCGTTGATAGTTGAGAATAATGTTACGAACGGCGGTTTTTGATAATCCTGATATGCGTGCAATATGCTTCTCTGTTGCACCGGCTTGGTGAGCGCCAATGATAAGCCATCGTTTTGATTCCGCCCCGTCTCTTACTTGTATTGATTTTGGCATTATTATAGTTATATAAAAAGAAAAAAAAAGTTGTTTTTAAGATATGAGAAAAGATGCCTTCCAGTTAAATGGGAATGATTTTAATTTGTGACCAATCAATGGAATCCTTAGTAAAAATAATTTGCAATCTGATTGGATGGAATCTGATTTGCTTTTTTGTACAACGCACTTTGCTTGAAAGTTGTTAAACATGTGGCTATGAGGAAGAGTAAGGAACTATCAGTTATTGGATCTACTGATATTGTATTCGAATTGATTAAATACAGCTCCAATGCTCATTGTGTTAAAATAAATCATAAACCTGCAATGTTTGATGTACAAGAAAACGAAATTGAAAGGAATTGTATAATGGGGTTCATTAAAGCTTTGGAGGTGGCCACAGATATGCATTTTGTCAATATAATGGCAGATCTGTAATTCACCTATCACTATTATTCACAGTAAAATCTAAGTAATACGCTCTTCAATTTGGGGAACGTACATCACCTTTAAGTAGACGGATCTTTCTGGAGCCAGAAAAAAAAAGCCTAGTCACTACAAGTGCCTTGGAGTTGTTGGACAAGGATGACAAGTACGCTTTTCTTAAACAATAACCAGTTGGCTTCATTGTAAATTCTTGTTGGTCGAATATGACCAACAATTACCACAATAAACAGAGTAAGTCTATTTTTTTTTTCTGAATAGTATTGTTTTAATTACAATGATGAAATTAATGTACGGTAAAAAACTGGAGAAATAAGGTAAACCCATTGATGAGTCTTTGAAGGTGCGGAACTTCTTGAAGACCTGGATGGCGAATTAATCAAATTACTACTGAAAAGATGCGCTGTGGTAGGACCACAGCACGTAATCAAAAAGAAGGAGCACAAGTAAGAAGCAAAATAGTATAGAACTTAACAAAGATCTAACTTCTGGTGGTAGGTTTGCTTTCCTTCATTTCAAAACACAACTTGATGCTGCCAATTTTTACTTCTATCATAACCATGAAAATATCCCTATTTGCATACAACTTGGTATCGAGGAGGTAAACCCCATTCTTGTCACTTCTCAAGTTAGTCCTACAGTCCGAAAGCAAAAGGCAGTGACAAATGTAAGATTTTATTATTTACTATAAAACGCAATTAATCAGTGTACTTAATTGTTTATTAGGATTTCAGTCCAGTACAACGCGGTTTGGCTACCACCACACTTTGTGAGTGTGTTAACAACGAGGAAGTGGAGAGACACCGCCTACAATACCGACAACACCTACAATACCAACTTGAGCTGCTCCAAGAAGAGCAGGTTACATTAAATCAAAGATTAGCTCGTCTTGGTTAATCCCCCCTCTCCCCCCTCTTCCCTTACAATAAAGGAAGTGCATATATATATATAAAACAATGATAAAATCGGTTTCCATGTGAAGATTTTTTTTTCGACTAGAAAATCAGCATTACAATACAACAAAAAAAGTGTGTGATATACTCTGCTTGGTTTTTCTGCTTTGGGTACACAAGAATCCAGACAGAGCACATCAGCAATCTTTGTCAGAACTACATGCTACTTGCTTGCAATACGAGCTTTACTATTGGTCACTGTTTTTTATATAGCTAACAACTAAATTATTGGACCTCATTTGTATAGTTTGAAGTAAGACTGGAGCTATTGAATATATCTTTTGACTTTTAAATTGCGAATGAGGAATGCCTTGTTGATCATTACAAGAAGTGAAAGACAGAATTGTGTTGTCTTTCAGAGCAACCTTGAAAAGCGTTCTTTTTTTTAAAAAAATGTGCAGTACATGCTGAAACGGGATATAACATCATACATGCACACAATGCAAAAAAATACATTTCTAATAAATAATAACCGTTATTTTAAGCTTGATTATTTCTACTTTATTCTTCACGGGGACGTCTTTCAAGTGATTCACTAATAATTCTTTGTAACTCCAATTCTTCTTCTGTGATATCACCAAATTCGTTTTCATCATATTCTACATCTTGACCACTAAATAAAAAAAAATTAACAACATTGAAGAAAAAGGGTACCCGTTTCAATAAAACTTACGCTTCATGCTCAACAAGATCAGGATACTCCTCTTCTTCCTCTTCCTCATCATCAGCCACGTTATCTTCAGCACCAGGGAAAGCACCAGGTATTTGGCCAGCGCTTGCGTTACGAGCGTTTTCCAATTCACCCATAAGATATCTTATCTGGGCCTGTGCCTCACCATCCAACGCACCGTCACCCACATTAAGCAAGTTTTGCAACATACCAACAATATCATTGAGATTGTTTGCCAATGAGCCTCTCTCCTGGGGCTGTTGGAGGGAACCAAGATCATATGCAGCCTGGGCATCTTCTGGTGGAAGTGGATCATAGACTTGGTAGCCTCTTCTTGTGACCTCGCTGGGCAAATAAGACAAGAGTCTTTGAATGTCGAGGAGGATGATGTAACGGCATACATTTTGAGGCATTATATTCTTCATTTTACACGAAAGCTCTTGCTGGATGACTTCAGGATGATCCACGGGGTAGTCAATTGTGGCATTTCCATTTTTCTTGAACCAATCCAGCACTTCGGGCTCTTTCCAGAGTTCGTGGGTACGTTCGACATATTGCAGTTGAACAAAGTCCATATATGGATTGGGGGTCCTGTTTGATATGTAAGAAAAGAGATGAACTTGCTTTATTCTCATTATTCGTACTTACATCTGAATGAGCTGTGTTGCTTGCTTGACCTCAGCTTCACCCAATTTTTCAAGAATGCGACAGTAAACTAATGGGAACTTTTTAATAGCATCTTGAAGCATTTGATCCGCCTTGTCCAAAGATTCCTTCTTCTTTTCAGATATTTTGAGCTGTGCAAACGCAGCCGAATATGCAAAGTTGGGAAGGTTTGATAGGTGGGTGGGATAAATGGTGCCATCGGTTCGCCATTCTGAATGCATCTTTGCAATAAAATCAAAGTCGCGTGCGGTGAGCGCATGGTAATCTAAAGATAAAAGGGCACCGAGAGGATCTGATACAGGATCAAGACTAAAAAAAATGAGAGATGGTGAATCATTTATGTTTCCATTGAATGTTTGTTATTTTTTACCTAAACAAGAGTTTATTGAACTCAAGTGCAGTTTTCCAACAACCTCTACGGATCAAGAATTGGATGTGTCTAAAAATAGCGATAAAGAAAGATCTACACGGTTTTGTTTTGTTTTGTTTTTAGTTTTGAGCCACAATTTATCACTTTGTCTCCTGTTTACCTATTTTCGTCTCTTTTAAAGTCAAGTCTGACATTTCCATTACTCAATGAAAAGTTGGGATGGAAAGCGCGTTCACAAGAATAAAGCGCCTTTTCTATTATTATTATAATAATAAATGATTAAAGCACACTTCCTTGCAATGAATATAATGAAAAATACCAATAAAATCACCAGCAGATGTCCAATCACCACTATGTTTAGCCACCTCAGATAGCTGAAGCAGTGTATGGATATGATATGGATGTTTTCTATGCACAAGCACGAGCTGCTCAGGACTATGCGTACCCACCACCATCACAAAATCCAATTCGGCCTTCATGTAGGCCTCAGAATGCTTAAACGCATAATAAGTAACGCCGTCTTTTGTTTCGACCGCCTCCATTGATAGTCCATTTCTCTTGTAAGGTGCCCAGTCTGATTTAGGAGTTGATAGTTTGGATTTTTTCAATATTCTACCCTGTGTTGCTCTATTCTCACTGTTCACGACGTGTGATCCAAAGAGGCGCTTCATTTCTGCTTCGGCATCCAAGTTGCGATAATTGATAGATAAGAGTTGTCTTTGGCTTTCGCTGTTGACATTGTTCTTATTACTCTTTTTGCCACTCCTATGTTATACATCTTTTAGTAAAGAAGAATTGCGGGCGTATTTATATATCGTGTTTACTTTTGATTCATTTCCTTAAGAACCTTATCCAATTCGTGCATGCTCATATCTCCAGCGTCCTTCTTGGATGAATTATCATTGTTACCTTTCTTTTTGTTCTTTTTGTTCTTCTTTTTATTCTTTTTTGAAGTGTTCTATTGATATAAGGTGTAAGTTAACTTGCTATTTTTTTTACTATGAAAATACGGTATTACTTTTGGAATAACAACTGGCTTTTCTTCTTCTTCTTCCTCGTCTTCTTGTTCCTCTACTTTTATTTGTTCTTTTGCTTCCAGCTCCTCCTCTTCTTCTTCATCGTCATCGCCTTCATTCAACTAGAAAACAATTAAAATAAATGCGTGCTTTACAGAGGCGCAGTTTTTCGAAATACCAGATCAAAAGGGTTGATTTGTTTTACTGGTTTAGCTTCAGCGACATGGTCCTCCTCTTCTTCGCTTTCGACAATATCAGAAGCTTCATCAAGCTTATTTTTTTGAAGTCTTCGGAGTGCTCTGGAAGACATAGTTTTGTTATTATTAGTGTCTCTTGTGTAGAAAACAAAAGAACAATGAAGAAAACGATATGTTACGGTCACGTCTATTTTTTTTTATTAAAATTCAAATTCAAATTCAGCTGAAATGCGGATCCTCTTCAAGGGCCATTCTATGGTCTCGATGAAGTTACGCTGGAATACCAAGACATCATTATGTGGAGAAACCATCAGTTTCAATATCAGAATACTACCATCAGCTTGATTATCAAGCCTATTCTCCAAAGACTTATATTTCTTTGTCCACTTTCTTGTCTTGCACGCAATTTTATTGTCTTGGTATTTCATTATTTAAGAAAAGATCCACTATCCGGCGGGGTTTGCTAATAATACAGAATAGCTTGTTTTTAGATTGAAGGATCATAACTATACTATCAAATAATAGGTTTTGAATCAGGATATACCTATTTCTAGTTGATCCTAAGTAAGAAAGTCCAAGTACATTCAAGCAGCAAATGCATATATAACGCGACCATCATTTACAATATCCGAAAAGCACACTCCTTCTAATTGAAGACTATCTTGTACGTAACGGAAGCGATCGGAATGAGTGGAAATAAGAAGAAAAGGGAAAATATATCAACTTTAAAGTAGATAAAGTAAAGCAAAGTAATCGCCATCATCTTTTCATTTTATATATCTAGTTCTACATTTAACTTCAAACGTATTGTATGCATCTAGTTTATTCTCATCAGTGGAATTGTACTTTATGAAAATCTGGATAAAAAAAAATCCTCTTGGGAGAAGTCTTCTTTATTAAGAAATCACGGATAAACAAAACCAAAACCCCATAATAACCTAAACTAATCAAGTCGACTGTCATCATCACTTTTAATAAATGTTGGCTCAAGCAGAATAAACAAGTATTGTGGTTTATCATAGAATCAAATCATTAATAGCAAGTCCCGACTCGCTACGTGAAATGGTATATCCTAGTATAGTGCCACTGTAATAGAATAGAAATAATTCGTAGCGAGTGCTAGGAACAAATCTATCGTTTTTTACTTTTCGAACAGTCATCCCTTATTAAGCAAATAGTAAAATCAGCAACTACTCCTTTATCAACACATATTCTAATTATATTACCGTAAAGAGGCGCCTGTTGCAGAACATTCAATGGTAAATAATGCTCATTGTTGAATAAACATATTTGCTTTCCATTCGGTAACTCTACTTGCAATATACGCGCAAGCACCACTGTTCCTTTTTGGCTTGCTGCAACATATAACTCGAGTTCCGGTAGCCATTCCACCATGTTGAGTCTGTCTAATGGATAAAGCATTCTGTCTTGTCGAACGTCTATTTTGCTGATGATGTCCTTTTCTGACCTGATTTTTTGCATTCTTGATTTTGATGTGCTTAGCAGAATAACATCGCTTTTTGTTGTCAGCATGACATAAGCACCAAGGTTGTACTTCTTTTTGTTTTCAAGCGACTTGTTACTGTCAAGCAGCACATCAGGTATACAGCAACTCGAGTCGGTATCCATCTCTTGATCTGTGTCTGTCCAATCGTCAGATTCACTTTCCGTACTCTGGTTTGCGCTTTGGTCCCAATTATATAAGCGACGCACCGGTGTACGATCATCCCACCCACCTTCGTCCACTTGTATTTGCGCAACCATATCCTCCACTTCCTCATCCTCACTTGAGTCCAACTCTACATCTCCATCCTCGCGTTCTTGCAGTTCCGCATCCTCCATATCAAGAGTGTCAAGAGTGGAATGTGGATAGAATCTATAGTCTAAATCATCATCAAAGTCGTCTTCATCCTCATCCAAGTCATTCAGTCTGTCCATATTTCTGGGAAACGCCGGCAGCACTGCAGAATGCCGTAAGCCAAGACGTGATATGGAAATGGGTCTAAATTGATCTTCGGCATTCATGATATTCTGGCTAATCTTTTTGTTGTTGCAAAGTGCATATTTGAAATTGCCAGGTGCGATGAACTTGACAGACCAGCCCCAAGCATCCGAATTGCGGGGATCCATATGGCGAGGATCTGGTAAACCCCTCCTTTCCGTGATGATCTTTTTCTTGGCAATGTCCCATACTTTGCACGTCGTGTCGATAGAGGTGCTGGCAAGGTATCTTCCACATGGGCTGAAGTCAACGCAAGGGATGTTGTGTTCATGGCCCACCAACTCAATCCTTTCGGTATCGCCCATGATATTCTGCTTTGCTCGGGTTCCAAATATGGGGTCCTTCTCAGTCATTGCCAGGATATTAAACACTGTTATTATCAAATTGTTGGCAGAAACTGCAAGTAAGCCCTGATCGCCATGTATTGCCAATCCCCAAGTAGAGCTCTCGTTGCTAACAAACAGAATGTGTTAGACATGTGGAACGTAGCAAAAACCTTGGCGCAAGATCAAACCTTAGAATCATGGGAGGCTCATTTAACTTCTCTGTTCTCCAAATGCAAACTTCTCCGTTATCTGATACAGCTGCTATAATTTCCTTGTCAAGCAATCGGCCTACTTTAATGGCATTGATGACATAAGGCTGACGACATTGTTAATGGATCGAGTTATTTCATCGCCTTGGGCATGAAATGACACCTACCGACTCAACACCGCCACCAGTTCTAACTGCATTGGGGCTGGCCAGAATCTTGACGGGATCTTTAAAAGGTGAGTAGATCGTGTCCAGCTGATAAACATGCACACGGTAATTCATGGCTACGATCAACGTTAAAGACTTCTCTTTTAATACGGCTGCTTTACCAAGACTTTACCTACAAAAAAGGTACAGGGAATCTCTTTACTGACTGCACATAAATTCATACGCTGTACTTGGAGTTATTAAGAATGCAAATGGCATGATGGATATCACCTACCCAAAGCATGGCACTAGACATGCTGATCTTATTGGTCTTTTGGATAACAGTGACCTGTATTTTATACACAAGAGGTTTGTTTGTTAAGACAATACTTCAACTCGATAGTGTGTAATGGGTGTTTACATTTAATGGCTCATATTCTTCAAAGATGCTATGCAAAGGTTTATCCATGATAAAAATTAAATAATGATAAGAGCAAGATTTTTTTGTTTTTTCATTTCAAGTGAACACACCAAGAAAGCCGCAGTTGAGAGACAACCAAACTCGTCAAATGAATATCCGTGCACGTGATTCAAATATTCACATGATGGCAAACCTTCGCATTTCAAAATGACAGGATAAAGTTTAATATGGAGTAAAAAAGCACTTTTGCCCTTCCCACGCCACTAACCCTTATTATTACTACTATTATTATTTTTAATAAAGTCACGGTGTAAACATTTAGATGCTTTGGCTTTGCCGCAGCATACCAAATAGAACATTCTTTGAATCCAGGGGTTAGTTCCCACATCGCACCAGTGACTGTAGTAAACTTGTATTGTTTTACATCTCCACTGGAGAAGAGTATAGCCATCTCAGGTAACACAAGGTGTGGGAACAAACTCATATAATGTTCTCATTTTAAAGGGTTGGTAATCTACCTTTTTTTTCTTTCTTTTTCTTTCCTTTTTTTTCATTTTATAAATTAAATGTCTAGTACTAGAGCAACACAAAGATTACAGGCAATCAGTGCCCAGATCAATCCTGAGGGAGGAGAGAAGCCATTTTTCGAATCATGTAAGTTTAAAAAATAAGCTCATGTCGATCCATCCAATATCCAATAAGAGACCTAATAAACCCCCCATATAAAAATAAAAAATAGTACGTCTACATCGTAAACCAGACCAGGTACCATATATATCCAAGCTTGATCCTCTAAGATTTCTCCTTAGAAGTGCTGTTGTTTATGCCGACAAAGCTGCTATTATTCACCGCACCCGCACCCATACCTACCGCGATCTCTCTGAGCGTGTAAGAGCACTTGCAAATACCCTTATCGACGACTATCATGTTAAAACCGGTGATAGAGTCGCCGTTCTTTGTCAGAATATCACTGCATTTGTGGATGCACAGTTTGCGGTTCCTGCTACAGGTGCTATCCTGGTGCCCATGAATTATAGATTGGCAGCCAAGGAAATTGAATATATCATTGAGCATTCAGGGGCTACCGTTGTCATTGTCCAGGAAGAGTTTCTCGATAGATTAACTGATAAAGTCAAGCCTCTCATCAAGGTGATTCATGTGGGCGATTGCGATGACGCAGCTCAGGATCCTTATGAGCAGTTGTTGGCGAATAGTAAGCAACGCCTATCGTGGAATGAGATGCCTTTGGTGGAGGATGAGAATGCCGTCATTTCCATTAATTATACATCGGGCTCAACTGGACGTCCAAAGGGTTGTATGGTGACTTACCGTGGCGCTTATTTAACTGCTTTGACGGTAGCTATGCATGACGGTCTTACCAATGACAGTGTTTTATTATGGACTTTACCCATGTTCCATTGTAACGGTATGTCATTATCATCATGATTGTGTGAATATTTAATGATGTTTTTTACTGGCTTTTTAGGATGGGGTTTTATTTGGGCATCTGTTGCTGTAGGAGCAACACAAATCATGTTGAACAAGTTGGACTATACATTTATCTGGAAACTTTTCAAGGAGCATGGTGTTACTCATTACTGTGGTGCGCCAACCGTTCAAAATGAAATATGTGTTCATAAAGATGCTGTTCGTCTTAATCATAGAGTGAGAGCATTCTGTGGAGGTAACATGATAAGAATATATATATATATATATATGTGTGTGTGTGTGTGTGGGTTTTTAATAAATGTGTAAAATATCAGGTGCTGCATTATCAAGTACTGCTATTAGACGCATGAGAGCACTTAACCTGGAACCTACCCATGTTTACGGCCTTACCGAGACCTATGGACCAGCTGGCCTCACTTATGACCCCAGTACCCTCTCTCAGTACGATGAGCCTACACAGCATAAACTCCTAGCCCGTCAAGGTTTTAGCACCATTGTTTCTGATGAAATTCGAGTCATTGATAGAGAGACGATGAAGGATGTGGTACCCAATGCTAAGCATATAGGAGAAATTTGTCTTTCCGGAAATCAAGTTATGAAGGGATACTATAAGAACCCCGAAGAAACCGAAAAGTCATTTAAAGGAGGTGTGTTTTGGACAGGTGATTTGGCTGTCAGACACGCGGATGGTGCTATCGAAATTGTGGATCGTGGTAAGGATGTTATTGTATCGGGCGGTGAAAACGTAAGTTCTCTCGAGGTAGAAAGTGTTCTTGTTCAGCTTGAAGAGGTGATGGAATGGTAAGGCTTATAATAATATCGGGCAAAAAAAACCTTGGGATTGATGAAAAATGTTTTGGAATATAGTGCCATTGTAGCTGCTCCACATGAAAAATGGGGCGAAACACCTGTTGCATATATAGTTGTCAAGGAAAATAGAAGTTTAAATGAAGAGACTGTCATTAAACATTGTCGCGAAAA
>VCJC01002159.1:1863-12189 GCA_024140195.1 Backusella luteola | reverse complement strand
AAAAAAAAAAAAAAAAAAAAAAAAATGACATAAAAAAATCCATAAAGTCGATATATATTCATTCAATAAATACAGAAAGAAAAGGACAAGCCAAAAGGCCCACCCAATAATGCTGCAGCAGCACACAAAAACAGAAATGGAGCCAGAGAACTCAACTCCCACGAACGCAAAGAGCTCTCCAGAGAGTTACAGAATGTCCAACGTGATTTAAAAACATTGAACACTCTCACTGCCAGACTCATCAACGATCAAAAGAAACTCTTGTCCCAACTTGATCAATATAAGAAATCGATTGATACTTTCCAAAAGAGCGCCTCCTATCTTGCAGACTCGGGTGTTGATAGCCAAAACAAAAAGGAAGACAAAAAAGATAATAAAGAAGAAGACAAAAAAGACAAAGAAGAATAAGCATTGCTTTTGAATGTTTTCACTTATTTAATTTATTAAAATAAAGTATATATAATATTAAACCCAACTTGTCCATCCCTCATACATAAGACAAAGGTTATCTACGCTAGTAGCTTGATCAATTGTTCTTGCCACTTGTTCAGCTATGCTCATTCTATGATTGATACCCAGGTCATCACCTTCCAATTTTGATCTTATACGTTTCATTATTTTAAGTGCGTGGCTGTTACTGGATTGCTTGGCATCTAATCATGATATAATTAAAATGCATGAAAGATGAAAACAAAAAATATAAACTTACTTGTAAGCGGCGTTTCTTTATCTACTGCCTGCTGTTCATCACTTTTACTCTCCTCTATATTTTCCTCATTCTCCTCTGTTGGATGAGCAGTCGCTTTTGTATTTTCTTGTCCAAACTCTTCCAATATCTTTAATGATGAAAAGTAATTTCGGATAGCTGTTTCTATGGATTGTAATAATTCCATCTATTTTGTGAAATCACTAAATCAGTAAATTACCCTATATATCATTCCGCCAATCTTACCAGCTGTGTATAGGTCCAGTCCGATTCATAATTCTGCTTTTCAAGCGTTTGTTTTGATAGTTTGGATAAATCGTTTATAATCACTGAAAGGGAATCGAGAGCTAGTTTTGCACTTTGTTGAGCAGGGCGTAATTCATTATCTGCATCCGTTTCAATGATAATAATGGATTGCAGTAGTGGGGATAGGCCTTCACTGGATGAGCGTGCAGAGTTTGCAAATAATGCGATGCCATCCAATTGTTTGTATACTTGCTCTAAGAGATTGGTAGGAAGTCGAAGCTATTATATATAAGAGGTTAGGGGAGCAATTTATTATATATAAAATCATCATACCATATACGATGTTTCATTTGCTACATGCTCTTCAGCGCTATATATAAGGTTCATATAAGTATATATTTTCCATAACATAACTCAAAAGCCTTCATCATCATTTTACCTCGTCACATTAGTGTTGGTATTTTCAGGTGTCAAGGAAGAGTCCACTTCATCCTCATCACTAGCCTCATCATCATCAAGCGATTCAGCCTCAAGCAATGCCGTTTGCTGCCAGATCTGTAACTTACTTTGAATCATTGTCAATGTTTTTTGCATATGGACCTGTTCGGCATCATATTCTTGTTGCTTTTCTACTACACGAGCCGCGATGAGCCAGAGGTTTGCCTGAAGCTCCATCATCTGACGATGACCTGCCTCCTCTGCCTCGCTCTCCCAATCGACCAGGGGATCATAGACAAACGCATCCAATAGGGTAATCAACACCTCCTTATTTTTACGAAGCACACGCAGCGTCTCCTCAGCAGCGACCCGGAAGGGGCCATCCGTACCCATGATACCAAGTGCACTATACAGATTCTGTGTAAGACGATAGGGGACCAGTTCAGGCACCCTCAGGCGTTTACCCTTCTCAAAACAGACATTATAATCGATATGAATAATCTCACCCGACTTGAAATCAATCAGCATATTATCCAGATGGCGATCGCCCAGACCAATGATGTAACCAATCATGGAGGTCACTGCAAGTGAACGGGCAAACGAGGTGCTCTTTTTAAACCACTCGGTTGCATTGGTGCTGGAATACCATATCTCCTTTTCGAGCAAATCACCAGGGGTTTCCTTGACAAGCTCCAGGTAGACTTTTTTAAGAATGTGTTTTGGCCAATAGCGACGGTTTGCAGTGACACGCAGTTTCTCGTGTTTTAATGCTGCAGTGACTTTCTGTGTAAAGTTTTCGGTAGGTCGTTGCATGAGTGAACGCATGTAGGCCTCATTAGGTTTATCGTTGGTGAGGAGCATGTGCGTTGCCGATTCGCGCTTTTGCCATTTTTTAAAGAGTGCAAACAACGGCGTGGCTTCATTGACCCATTGGATCATACCAGAATGGTCGCTGAGTGGGATAACGGCATAGGTACGCGCACGCAATCCGCGCAGTGTCGTGGTGGTTGTGCCATCCTCGCTTAAAAGTCCGTTGGTGGTGTTTAGTAGCTGCATGATACGTTCGTCCAAATGAAGATCTTCAAGTCCCTTGAATAGGTAAGAGTATTTACGGCCATCTGTACCAACTAGATTGAGTTTTTTGGGCTTTGTCTTTGTGGGCAGGATGATCACGGACTGCCCGAAAGTGTCAATAAAGCATGCATTGTCGTTATCGTGGTATCCCGGAATACCGATTGCGGTGTTGCGAAGATCAGATAAATAAGGTGATACGTTTGCCAACTCGAGAACACGGACTTTGTGATTTTCTGCCATGAGTTGACGATGAAGCTTTAAATACATAGAGAGGTTGGTTAAAGGTTAAGCTTGTTTATATATACTTTATCTTGTTACCTGTTGGAATCCTTCCCATCCTTGGCGGTAATTCTTACTATTCTCTGGTTTATGAAGCAAACGATAGGCATCACGCAATTGTTTTCCAAACGTCTTGTCAAACCACAGTTCATGAGGAGTGGGGGCCGTGCTCTCCTGAGTTGTCGCCTCCATTAATTTATCAATCGACATAAGAACAAACTTCATCATACTCTCATACATTTCTCGGAATTGTTTTTCAATTTGCTCTTGCTCCATTTTCTTTTGTTGTAATCGTTGAATCTCTTTATCAAGCTTACTAAACTGCTGCATCACATCGAATTGCAAAGAAGCGATTTTATTGAGCCACTTTTCCTCTACCAACACCGTGATCTTTTCAAGTTCCTCGGCCATACGTCGGGTGGATACCCAGAGCAACTCGTTACGGTCCATCATGCGACTTGCAATGTCATTGAGACACTGCTTTGTGTCGCGATTGGTCTTTGAAGAGGTTGAGCCCACAATCACATCATAGATGATTTCACGAGGATACTCATCACAAATACGGCCAATAAGTGTGCTGGTAATTTGACGGACAAATTCGCTGGGATGATTTAATTGTGCAAATAATTGGGGGATGATGCATTTCCAGAGATCCACGCGAATCATCGGAACGTGTTCCGTAAACACTTGTTGTAACGTTTCACCAAATTTTGTGAGGATACGCAGAAGGCGTAATGTGGCGGTGATGACCATCGATGTTGAGTTGATACCATCATTGTCATTGGGCTAAAATGAAATTGGATTAATAAATGTAAAGTTATTGGGATAAATGAAATATATACTTACATCCCTGTGAATATCAAGCGACAGGTATCTAAAATAAGCCTGTGCAGCATAGCCAAACTTACCCAAAACAACTTGTTGAAGTGTTTTGAATACACTGAGCAATCCAGTGACAATGTTTGGTGTGATTGATGTGGATATTTGTGCGATACTGGAAGCTAAATTGCCATTGATTGTTAACGTGCTTTCATCCGATGAAGCAATGTGCTTCAAGAAAGCATTCATCACAGACTTATTTCATTGAAAAATAAAGTTAGTTTTTTTATTTTTTTTTTATTTTTTTTTTATTACCTTTTCAAGTTGGTGAATGTCAACTGTCAATGCCGATTTATCCAATTGATGCAAGTACTCCAAAACGGTTGTCTTTGCCCAGATGACGATAGAAATACTAGGCTCGGCACGTAACACTTCATCCAATATCTTCCATCCTTGCTTGTAATTATGTGCAGCATATTCAAACCAAGGTCTACCATCCGTCAGATTTTTTTCAATCGACTTGACCAAAGCATAATCCACGCAAGTTTCCGCATACGATTGTAGGTTTTCTTTGGGTACAGGGAACAAAGCCTTGTCAAGGCCATTGGCAACGTTGACCGCATCAACCTCGGGACAACCCTTGAGATAACGGGCAACTTTGAGATAAGATTTACTCTTGAGGGTATCATATCCTCGCATGGAAGTCACATTAACAAGGACAGTATTTAAGGTGTTGATGGCACCAAAGAAATCGCTTTTAGCAAAGAGGATCTTTGCACGTTCATAAAGTGCAGCATATTTGGAATAAGGGTTCTCAACAGCTTTTTCGATAAATGACTCTGCAAGTGAGATGTTTTCCTGTCGACGTGCCACCTTAGACGCATAGAGTAGGACCTGTCCACTTTGGCGATAGGGTTCTAGCTGATTATTCCCCCCATTGTCATGATAGAGCTTTTCGAAATTGTTGGATAGGCGCGCCCAGTGCTTTGTCTCGGATGGCAAGTCATGAAGAGTGAGGACGTTACGTGGAGGTAATTGAGTCCAGCATTTTACGCTCGCAAAGTTTGTATCCCACGAGGAATCATACAACTGAAGTTCTAATAAACTTTGTCTATTCTTAAAGATGTCGGTTTTCAGCACCTGCATCATACGGTCCACAAGTGCAGACCCGATAGATTCATTAGTGCCGTCATTCTGTATGTATTGATGGAACTGATCCAGGCGTGAAAGTGCAAGGCAAGGCTCCAACGGCGCATGTTTTATAAACTTGCCTAGATCTTGGGCTATTGATTCTCGGTCTAATGATTTATCGGAATTAAATGCTTTCAAAGTACTTAGAATGTATCTGTCATAGATGTTTGAGTCTGTTTCTGCTAATAGTTGGTTGAGATCTTGATTGTTTTCCAAACAGCTGTAATAATCGACTGCTTGTCGATCCAGCATATCAATAATTCCATACTTGTCACGAGAAACACGCTCCTTTAAGTCGTTCAATAATTTAATTCCATTCTCGTCTCTGGACTATATAATAATAGAAATAAATAAAATATATATACCAATCACAATAAATTTACTTACTGAAGCAAACAGAGCTGCAACTTTAAACCATCCATTTTGTGGATAATGATACGTCATCTCATCCTTTCTAGGCAGAGGCCCGATAAAACCTTCGAATCTCCATTTTTCTTTAAATCCCGTTACATTCTGACCAATCCTTTTTATGAGTTGTTTATACCAAGCACTTATACCCCAAATAGTGTCGGTGTACTTTTCGCGGATGCATGCTTCAACAAAATCACATATATAATGATTCAATTGTGTGAACCAAGGGAAGGGATCATCCACAAGTTTATCAGGTATATTGGACTCCATCTCTAGCAGCATCTAAATCAAAACATGTTATTTTGCTGATCATCAATAAACAAGCAGACTTACCCTCATAATATGTGATAAAAGCAAATGATGATTCCGGGCAACTTTAGCGCCTTGGATAAGATTGGGTCTGATACGTAAAAAATAATCATGACATGTTTTTTTGTTTGTTCTAAAAAACACGATGCTCGAACGAGGAACAGCTGGCATTGCACCTGTTGCACACCCATCGGATGCATTGTAAATCTGGACTTCCAGTCTATCTAATAAAAGCAATAAATGCTCTAGATGCTTGGTATTTGTGTCATCCATTATGTGGCTTGGCGTTTGATCATTTTGGGATAGCAAAGAACTCAACATCTTTTCAAAGGCAGCAAATGTCTGTTGAGGATTACCAAACGGTGTGCGTAGACGAGATAGCATACAATAGCGTGCAGATTCCCAAAGTGCCCAGTAGTATAATAAAGGTTCATTGTTATTGATCAAATCCACAATAGTAGCAACATTGATCTCTTTTTTAAATGAATTGCAATTATTTAGATTTAATATGATAAGAAATATTGACCTCGAAATTACCTTCTTGTAAAACACTAAATGTATTGACGCCCCTCATACTACTGAGAGTATCACAGTGATGTAATAGTCTTCTCATCCAATCTGTTTTATTCTTATCATCCATCATATCATCTACGCCAATTGCAGATCCTACTAAATGGTCCGCCATTCCCAAGTGTTTCATTACAATCTCATAATGCACTGGTCTAAACGATCCCGTATGAGGTGTTGCAATGATGATGCTCTTTATTTACACGTATTTCAGCCACTGATATATTCCTTTCTAAATATATAATTACCTGTATAGACGCTACCATGTCGTCATGTGGTTTGCATACATCTGATATCATGTAAGGATTCAATGCTGTTAATAGATCTTTGCTTGCTTGTTGTACATTGATATGCGGATCATTAATACTACATGATTTGATAATGTTACATTTTAGCACAAGAGAGCGGTTCTTTCTTTTTTTTAGTTACCTTGTTTGTGTTTTTTCCAACACCAAATTAACAATTTCAGCTGATCCAAATGTTTGAGAGTAAAAAGTAACAAGTTTCAATATCTTTTGTTTTACATCACTATTTCTTTCTGATCCTTTTTATAATAGCACATTAGTTTGATGGTTCTAGCCCCTTCCTTATACTCCATTCTCACCAGAACATTGTAAAAATGATTCGATAATAGATGTCATCATTTCTTTGACTTGTGAACGGGGCAATCCACTTGAATAAAGCACCTTTATAAAATCCATCATAAAACCACCAACCACCTGTCGTATTTCCAAGCTAACTTGTGTCCAATTATCCAGTAAATCGCGTATGACATCTGTTAATAACTGCAACTCCTTCGGCTCGTTTGTTGCAAATTGAACACTAAATATCAACGCATACTTTAATAAACCATCTTCTTTATAATGTCCATATCATTTTTTTTTACCCTCTTGAATAATTAATAAATATTTTCAACGCAAAATCAAATGTATCATTGCATTTTCTGTGCCAAAGGGTCAACAGGACACGTATTGACTCGAGCGCATTTTCAAATCGTAGACTGGGCCAAGCCACAGCACAGTCCAATAGCAGATAGTTAAAAAACAGCACATTCTCGGTGGCCATCTTGATTTCGGATTTGGTAGTTTCTCCCCCAGTGCTGATATCCTCGAGATAGGTGGATAGACCATTTGATTCAAAGTTACGTAATGTGCGGTCCAATGCATGCTGATTATTGTTGTTTTGGAAGATGGATGATGTATTGACAATATGCAAGTTTTGTAATAAAAGCTCTTTGAGGTGATTAACGACCGTTGCTTGGAGCTGCTTTGGAACCGAGGGCACTCGTGTGATGAAGCGGAATATCACAAGAATACCATTGACAGTGTTGTTATTGTCATTGAGGCTGTATTCGGTGCAGAGTGCAAATAAAGGAGATGTTTTGGGTTCGCTTAATTGGATAAGAACTGCTTCATCCATATTTGATTTCCAAATATTAAGAAACTTATATAACAATAATAAGAAACACATGGTAAATGCCAAGGATAAAAACAAACAAACTATACCGTAATCATATATTTGATATAACTGCCTGGACTGATGGCTTGGCTGTCGTCAGCAATGGCTATCAGATATTCAAATATCTTTAATTGATAAGAATGGTATCGAACTGGATCGTATTCGGCAATCTTGATCATGATTTGTATACCTTATATTCTACATCGTTAGTATACAGTCCATTAAACAGCCTAATTCTAGCTTACATGACACCGTCCAATCCTCATTAAATCCACATTTTAGAGAATCCATGGCGAGTGCTATGGTGCCTGGTAACAATGCATCAAAGGAGGTCTCAGCGAGCGAGATGTTTCGAAATACACCATTATTTACCAAAAGCGGAACAATGGCAGTCAAAATGGTGCAGTAACAACTAGTACAATATAAATAAATGCCATTCTATATTCCATATATAAAGATGTTCCCTTACGTGAAGAGTGCTCTGCTGGTATCTCTGTTCTTCTTTGCATCTTTTGACTCTTCATCCGTTTTTATCTTCATTTGGTCTCTTACTAAAGCGTGCATGTCGTTTAGAAAGTGCGCTAGCAATTCAAACGTGAATGGCAAATGCTTTATCCAAAAAAGACCATATTTTCCAAATCCGTCCATTATCACTTGTCGCTTTGAATCCGACATACTAACATCTGTGCTCCAACCCACTAATAGATCAACAATGTCCTAGTTTTGTGTTTAATAAGCATGAATATACCTATGCTTATTTCCTTCTCTTACTGGAAATCGCTGTGAAAATACATCTGAAAACCGTTCCGCCATTATGTCCAGAACATCCACCAGAGAAGGCAAGTAATCCGGTATATCCATTGAATCCAAAAAATAAATGACGCCTGCCATGATATTGGGTGCCATTTCCTTCATTTGTCTAAATAAGAGCTGTCCTTCCGACGAGCCATCCAATAAAACTTGTTTCAGCAGCTTTAATAGCCACGTCTTCCAATCGCGCTCACGAGCAGGATCGATTGTGTCGCCCGTCGACCACAGCGCCATGTGCTCAAAGATCCAACTAAACATAATGTCGAGTCTGGTATAACAGGCCAGTCCAGACATGATACTGACCATGCTTTGCTTTAAGGAAACGGGTATTTTGGGCGAGTCGAATAAATGACGAATGCCTGGACAGTTTAGACAGCAGTCGAGCAGCATGGTCTGTTCCTGTCGAGCTGCTAATCCATCCTGCTGCTGTCTTGCATCCTCTAATAACTTTAACAAGGCGACTGCGGTATTGTTTCGCATCGGCAGGTCGCGTTCCTCATTGAGCACTACTTGTAACATCTGTAACGCTCGCGAGTCAAATGTATTCATCTCTACTATTGAAATTAATATAATTGCGGAACCAATTCGACTCAATTATCATTAAATAACCTTGATTGGGCTTCTGCTTCATAACGTTTCTTTCTCTTGGTGGATTTCTTGTGTTATGTCTATGTGAGTTTCCTCCTCCACTTCCACCATATTCTGGTTTCCTATAGCTCATAGCCTGTTTCTTTCTTTTATTATTATTATTACTTTACAACAACTTATAAGAGTGAATATGGAAAGAAAAGAGAACAGAAAAAAACAACAATGTATGTGTGTTATGTATCATTTGAATCTCCGATTTTTATTGCGCAAAATGTGTTTATGGCTATTGAACTATCTTGAATAAGAGCGCTTGACAGATCGTTTAATTGAGCTTATTATCGCAAGTACATTTGGCTTTCGACGCTTCTGTTGTTTGGCAATCCATTTTGATTTTGCCTTTTCAATCAAAAAGTGCAATGTTGTTGATATGCTTTTCTAATAGAGTAAAGCCTTGTTAGTGCCATCTTCACTACTTGATGTACTTCTTTATTGCTACCTTTGGAATAGGACCCACTTGGTTTACTGTCATTATATAAATGATATTATTATTATCCGATTACAATTGATATATAGAAACGGGAAATAAAAACGATGTTGTTCAACATTGTGTTGCCTTAACAAAAAACAACAGAAGAATAGCTTTCTATGTTTGTTTGGTAGGTTGATTAGTTGTATACTAATACACCCCTTATAGGAGACTTTTTATATATGTATTTATATTTGTATATTTATTCTATCAGTAGACTCGTTTTCTTCATCACAGATACATTTCACATCACAATCAACTTGAGAGGTACCAAAAAAATCATCAACCATAATAAACATATAGCAGAAATATTTGTATAAATTCAACCATTTAACTTCAATTAATGCCCATCCTAAAGATTGAGAAATGAAAGTCGTTCCTTTATGCTCGATGGCACGATACGTTGTAACTATACATAAATGATACAATCTTTTAATTTCCTTTATCGCATTTTATTTTTATCCAGACTGTTACGTAGTGCAGTTACTGATCATCGTTCTAGCGACACTCTTTTATGCTACAACAATCTATTGGACCCAAGTCAATTACATTAACATTTGGAATATATGTACATTACCCATGCATATTTACTCCCCTTTTAAAACTTTGCTCGGATTTTTTTTTTTTAAAAAAAATAACAATAAGCAAGTGTAATCTCAAGTTACCAACTTGTGGACCCTTACATGTCATATTTGAGAAGGAAAATCAAGGGGTTCACATGAATTCCTATTTCTCTAAAGAAGCTTCCTAAAAGAGAGGACATAAACGTAGCTGGGTAAATAGAACCCTTACAATTATAAATTTAAATGATATATCTATTAAACGATTAAATATTGAATAACACTAAAATACAAGACAATGACAAACATCTGTGATTCTTTATTTTTAGTAATGATAAACGCTA
>VCJC01002158.1:0-11053 GCA_024140195.1 Backusella luteola | reverse complement strand
TTTTTTTTTTTTAGAATGAAACTCTTTTTACTCTTGAGATATGGGATTTTTGCTCGCCAAAGAAGTGCGACGATCCTGCTGTGCATGGTAGGGGTCCATTCCTGCATAGGATGACGATGGGTAATGATAATATGGATAGATGGGCTGTTGCCACTGTGGATATGCCTGCATTTTCTGATCACAATGGTGTCTATTAGTAGTAAAGTATTCTTCAAGTGCCTTGTCTTCATTTTTGGTGCCTCCCCTTCTCGTGTAACCGTGTGCGCCATCTCTTTGACGTAATTTTCCAACTAGAGCGGGCTCATCCTCGTTGCTGCTTTCAATGTCCGCATCTGTTGGATCTTCATCCGTCTCATCCAATGCTGGAAACCCTTTGGAAAACGAGTCTTTGGACGGTGTAGATAGCTCGGTATCGCTGCTGCTTTGACTAGATGGGATTCGCTTCTCTCGAGCTCTTGTTTTGGTCAGGGTAGGTAGGGCGGACGCAGATCTTGAGCGAGCACAGCTAAACTCGGTTCTGCCGTTTTCCTGCTGCTGCTGCTGCTTCTGCTGACCTTGATATAAACCATATTGGTTAGGCTGGAATGAAGCAGGGAGTGAAATAAAAGAGGCATGAGATGAAGTGTCTGTTGGAAGCGGTCTAGTCTGGTTATAATACATGTATGGGTCCATCATTGGTGTAGGGTAGGGTGCCAGCACCATATAGGGCATCATTGGAGGCTGCATGGGTTGCTGCTGATGATAGTAATGCGGATGGGGATAATAGTTACCGACACTAGCCAGGCTGGATGCTACAGAAGGAGATGCGGGGATGGGTGAAGATGGTGATGGGGAATAAGGTGGTCTGGGTGACTGTCCCTGTTCTTCTTCCTCTAGTAGCATCTGCTGTTTACGTATTGCAGCCATTCTAACTTGATTTCGATGACGATCTTGCATTCTTGCTATAACAGGATCATTGATGCTGGGCTTGCCACTATTCATGTCGGGGTTCGCCCTAAAAGATGGGTTCTCCACTCGGCGTTGTCGGTGTTGTTGGGGAGGTCGCTTGTTATTCATGATTGGTCGTATATCTTTATTGGTATAATGGTAATTACTGGCTTCTTGCTTGGCATCATCAGAGTCCGAGATATCCGAGTCCAAAACACCTGTGCTATGATTGTGTGTATCGTAGGATTTCATGCTTGCTGCACTATGCTTTATTTTTTCGTTTGTGTTCGCAAATGACCGAGTATTGACGTTATTTTCGTCATTGTTGAAAAAACGCTTATTATTATCCGTAGCCTTAGTTTTTCGTAAATCGCTCGAACCAACTAACATAACAAATAGCAATAAAGAGGTATATTAATACGTACGTACATATATTTTAATAAAACTGATTATTATACATAGATTGCTACGACTACTATACTATACTATTTATCGTTTGATTTATTTATTTACCTGTATTGCTATCTTTTGCTAAAGTTGTGTTTAAGTTTGACGTATTTGAATCATTTTTGTTTTTGGTAGTATCTTTTTCGTCCTTTTTCTTTTTCTTGTAAAGCTTGGATAGGTTGAATAATTTCATAAAGGTATATGTGTATATGGATAAAGAAAAAAAAAAAGGAAACTATAGACAAAAAAAGAAAAGAGGAAGAAATAAAAAAAATAATAATAATAAAGCGATCTATAAACAATTGCTTTATTTTTCATTTTTATACAAGTGGGAACTAGTGTTAATTGGTAGTATGTCACACAAACTCACTTGGCGAGCTCTAATCAAGTAAAAGGGTATCTTTGTGTGTTGTCAAGTTATTAGACACTAGTTTTTTCAGTTTTTAGTTTTAATATTTCATCAGACGCTTCTAGACAAAAGCCTGAACTTTCATTTTTCACTCTATTATTAAGTGATAGATTTCATGTCACTATTATTATGGAGACGTTCATAATACGTAATATATACAACACAAATGTGATGTAATAAATTTACAATTGATAAAAACGGTGACTTGTGATTAAATAGAAAAAAGAATATCTCAGAGAGATCTTTTTATAAACCCAATTGTTTTATCGCTTTTTTTTAGTCTTATTTGTTTGTTACAAATAACAATAGGCTCAGTTTAATAATAGCCAGCATTTTTGATTTAAATTACTTAAATAAAAAAAAGGGGTTTATTTTACAAAATGCAAAATGTTTATTAAAGGGGTTATTTTTCTTTGAACAATACAATAGCACAGATATAGTGGTGATAATATCCCTTATATCTTTCTCTCTCTAACCTAGCATTCTGTTTGTTCTCTTCTCTCTTTTTTTCTCTCTCTCTCTTTTCTTGTCTTTTATCTTTTTCATGTCAAATACCTTAAAATGAGCCATCCTCTTGTAAACGATCTATGTGATTTACCCATTGATTTGGAAACAATAGTAAAAACACTAAAAGCAAGATCTGAAACTAATTTAAGGTATACCTATCTTGGTGACAGTATGCTTATTGCAATGGATCCTAGCCACATTGATGAACAACTCTCTGCAGAGTATGTTGCCGAGTATAAAAACACGTCTAGCACGAGTACTTTGCCACCTCATTTATTTCAATTAATTAATAAAACCTATCTTCATATGCGAAGAACAGGAATAGATCAAACTGTTGTTCTTAGGTAAGTGTATTAATAGGAAGAACGAGAAAAAAAAATAGAATGGCATGGGTTACTAATAATAAAGCAAATTAATTATTTCTACTTCTCGTCATGGTTTTAGTGGGAATGCATCTAACGGAAAATCACTTGTGAAAAATTGGATTCTATCACACCTTATACGTCTAGGAAAAAAAGAGACTAAACTACACCAGCAAATCTTGGGTGCTGACATTTTGCTGGCTGCATTTGGAGAAGCTAAAGGTAGTCAAAACATTTCCCAGTTTGGAAACTACACGGAGCTCTTATTTAATGAAAGAGGTCGCATGATTGGAACCAAAATAGCAAGTTATTTGCTTGATAAAGCACGCATAGCTCAGCCAGAAAAACATAACTTTCATATATTCTACTACTTGTTGGCTGGTACATCGCTACAGGAGAAGGAGGCGCTTTCTCTTCACTCTACACAGACATACCGCTACTTGACCAAGAATAACAATGGTCTATCTCATGAACAAAGGGTTCAAGGCTATCAAGACTTTAAAAATGCCATGCGTTGGGTGGGTCTTGGTAAAAATCAGAAGGCGCGTGTTATACAGCTACTTGCAACACTGCTAAATTTAGGTCAAATACAGTTTATTGATAATCCAAATGTCCAAGAAGCAGCTACTATTAAAAACCGCGACATGCTTGAACTTGTTTCCGATGGCTTGGGAATTGACCCGGGAACCCTTGAAAATGTCCTGACATATAAAACACAACTTATTAAGAAAGATGTTACGACGCTCGTCCTCAATGCAGAGCAATCCTCCCTTCAACGAGACGGATTTGTCATCACCCTGTATTCTGCACTATTTGATTGGCTTGTGGATTATTTAAATCAGAAATTAAACAATGAGAATGCACATAATTTTATTGGCATTCTTGATTTTCCAGGTACCGTCAGCTCATCATCATCATCACATGAGGGATACCACAGGCTCTGCTTAAACTACTGCAATGAAAGAATACAAGAATACATCCAGCATTATGTGTTTCAAGTCCAAGGTCAAGAATACGGTGAAGACGGCTTGGATTATCCTTCTGTTTCCTCAGATATCACACATCATCTACTTGAATATGATTTGATGCATCTGGTGCAGAGCTATTCCAAAAAAATCGCAAATTCTTCAGCAAATGAGAACGGATTTATCAAAGCTGTCAACAAGAATTTATCAGAGCGCCCTTGTTTTCAAATAATCCAGTCAGAAACAGGTGCAACTCTGTTTTCCGTTCAGCATTTCCATGGCCAGCAAACCTACAAGCCTGATTTATTATTAGAAGAATCAAGAATAACTGGTGATAGCTCCGATTTTGTGACACTCTTCAAGGGCTCAACGGGAATGTCCTGTACTTATAATGATTTCCTGTTTACCTTGTTTGATAAATCACCAATAAAAACAAAGGGAATGCGCTCCACATTGGATGGCCTATTTGAGAAATTAGATGGAACGGTGCCTTGGGTTATTTACTGCTTGCGCTCAAGCCAAGGTAGCACATTTGATTCTCAGTTGGTCAACAATCAAGTCATTGAGCGGGATTTAGTCAAGACGGCGATCCGACTCCAAACAGGCTCCTTTTTAAACGTTTATACCTTTGAGGACTTTGCTGGACGCTATTCCGATGTGTTGACTCATTTTGGTATATATAAGGATACTCAAAAAAAGCAGTGTGAGACGTTTGTACATTTGATGAATTGGAAAGTCAATAAAGAAGCAGACATTGGAAACACAAAGGTAATGGCACTTAAAAGAAAAAAAGAAAGTTATTTTATTTAAATGCACAAAATTAATAACAATAATCTAATATATATAATAGATATTCCTTAGTGATGTGGCATGGCGTTACTTGGAAGACTATCTGCGTGGTGAAGAAAAGCTGAGCCGAAAGAAGCAAAAAGATGAAAAGAGATATTTAGCCCACGATGATATGTCACATTCGTCCTCCCAGCAGGAGATACTGACTTTAGGTGGACAATCAGAATATTCGCTCACGAAAACAATTGCACAGCCCAAATTCAGAGGGCACGGCAGTACATATTCGCTCAATACCCTCTCCATTCTTTCAGAGGACCTCTGTGATGCAGAGTCCACTCGAGATGATTCCGACGCCCACGATTCCTTTGGTTATAGCGACCTGAAACCTGTTACAGAGAAATTAAAGGAAGAAGAAGCCATGGAACCAGAAAAAGTCACTGTGTCAGGTGCCCGAAAGCGATGGCTCTTTTTTGTATGGTGTATGACTTGGTGGATTCCTACCCCCTTTATGGTTTGGTGTGGAGGGATGAAACGAAAGGATATTCAAATTGCCTGGCGTGAAAAATTAAGTTTATGCATGATCATCCTGTTTATGTCAGCTTTTATCATTTGGTTTCTCGTGTTCTTTGGAAAATTGGTTTGTCCGCATCAAGACGTTTTCTCCCAATCAGAGCTACAGTCGCGAAATACTGATGATAATGCCTATGTCGCCATCAGAGGAGAGGTGTTTGATTTAACCAAGTATGCTCCCCATCACTGGGCCAATACCGTGATTCCAACCAAGGCTATTACCTCCTATGGTGGTCTAGATGTCACTGATCTGTTTCCCGTTCAGGTATCTGCGCTTTGCCAAGGAGTAACAGGCACCGTATCCGATTATGTATCCTTAGACTATCACTTTAATGCGACTGATAAAAATGCAGATTATCACGATTTTAGAGCATGGACTAACGACACCCGACCAGATTGGTACTTTGAAAAGATGCTATATCTTCGAAGAAATTACAAAATGGGTACCATGGGCTTTAGCCGAAAAGAAGTCCAGAAACAGGCTGAGCAGAAACAAGGGATTAATGGTGAAAACATTCAGCGTACCTGGGCGATCCTTAATGGTAGTGTTTATGATTTGACCTTTTATGTAAGATCTGGGCGCCACATTCGAGTACCTGATGGTATGGAGGTTCCTTCTGATGTCGATGTCAACTACATGTATGAACCCTTGGTGGATCTCTTTCGCCAAATGTCTGGCCAGGATATTACCGCTTATTGGGCAGCTATTCCGTTGGATCCAGAGTTACGCTTACGTCAAGAAGTGTGTCTTCGAAATCTCTTTTATGCCGGTGCCGTAGACGAACGTAACTCGCCACGCTGTATCTTTTCAGAGTATTTACTTCTTATTGTAACACTCTTCCTTTGTCTCGTTATTGTATTCAAGTTTTTGGCAGCCCTTCAATTTGGTACACGCCGTGATCCACAAAACCATGAAAAGTTTGTTATATGTCAAGTGCCTTGTTACACAGAAGGAGAGGAGGAGCTAAAGAAGACAATCGATTCTATTGCATCATTGAAGTATGACGATAAACGCAAGTTGCTATTCATTATTTGTGATGGCATGATTGTTGGTGGAGGCAATGATCGTCCAACTCCAAGAATTGTGCTGGATATTTTGGGTGTTGATCCTCAAGTCGATCCTGAACCACTTTCATTCCACTCCATTGGTGAAGGTCAGAAACAACATAATATGGGCAAAGTCTATTCGGGATTATATGAATGCCAAGGTCATGTTGTGCCTTATATTGTGGTGTCAAAAGTGGGAAATTCAAGCGAACGCCAAAAGCCTGGTAACCGCGGTAAACGTGATTCTCAATTGATATTGATGCGATTCTTAAACAAGGTGCATTTCAAAGCCCCTATGACTCCTATGGAACTTGAAATTTATCATCAGATAAAAAATGTCATTGGTGTCAATCCTAGTTTCTACGAGTTTGTACTTATGGTGGATGCTGATACAGAGGTGATGGGCGATGGATTAAACAGAATGATATCCAGCTTTGTGCATGACGCTAAAATTATTGGCTTATGTGGAGAAACAAAACTATCAAATGAGAAGGACTCTTGGGTAACCATGATTCAGGTCTATGAATACTTTATATCGCATTATATGATCAAGGCTTTCGAGTCGCTCTTTGGATCTGTTACTTGTCTCCCTGGTTGTTTCTGTATGTATCGCATCCGATCGCCCGTTAGGAATCAGCCTCTTTTGGTGTCAAACCAGGTCATTGAAGATTATCAAATCAATTGTGTCGACACGCTTCACAAGAAAAACTTGCTTCATTTGGGTGAGGATCGGTATCTTACTACTCTTATCCTCAAGCATTTCCCTACATATAAAACAAAGTTTGTTCATGATGCCATGTGTGCTACGAATGCTCCTGATCAGTGGTCGGTACTACTATCACAACGTCGTCGCTGGATCAACTCAACCATCCATAACCTTGGAGAATTGGTGTTTCTTCCACAATTATGCGGTTTTTGTTGCTTTTCAATGAGATTTGTAGTCATGCTAGACTTAGTCAGTACATTGGTCCAACCTGCTATTGTTGGTTATCTTGGATATCTCATTTACACTCTTGCTACTTCTACCAGCACTGTGCCTCTCATGTCCATCATCACAATTGCAGGCGTCTATGGTCTACAGTCAATCATCTTTATTTTTCATAAGAAATGGGAGCACATCATCTGGATGCTTGTTTCTATCTTGGCTATTCCAGTTTTCTCTCTATTTGTCCCGCTATACGCCTACTGGCATTTCGATGACTTCTCTTGGGGTAACACGCGCGTCGTACTCGGTGAAAAAGGAAAGAAAATGGTTGTTGGCGCGGACGAGGGTCATTTTGATCCGAAATCGATTCCTACCAAGACATGGGAAGAATACGAAGAAGGGCTTCTTAAACAAGATTGGAAGAACGATGCCAATTCTGTCTTTTCTAAAGAATCCGGTTATACCCATACAACTTACCGCACAAATGGTACAGTGAGTCGCACAGCTCCTCTCCCCGTTTATGCATCAAGTCAATATACGGTGGGCTCACATCATTCATTTACACCAATTGCATCTAGTTTATCACTCAATAACCCTAACCAATATAGATCATTCTCTCCTATTAGTCCTTTGCATCGCTATGAATAATCATCATATCTAATTTTTCATCATTGAATGTACTCAATAAAATTCATTTATCATCATCTAAATAACAAAGAAAGTGGCACCCAAGATAAAAGTTATAAAAATGTTGAGCTTGAAATCATTCGACAGTAACCATAAGAATCATTTTTATATACATAAATATTGAACCACTTCATTTTTATTTTATAATAATATAGATGATGCTTTAGTATCAAATTAAGCATGGTGTTTCTGGGTTGATATAGTTTTTCCGGGGATAAAAGGGAGAATGAAGGAGAAGAAGAGTCCCTTTGATTTGATTTGGATTTATATAGTAGCTTTGAATAGCATCAAGACTGGTTTCTCTCCTTCAGTTGCTTACATTTATGTTGTCCATCATTTCATTGTGTGTATATACTCTATTTTGTTTTTTTAGTTTTATATAAAATAGTGTTTACGGCCAAGGCAATATTTGTTTGTTCTAATTATTCGACATGAAATAAAAAGGCGTTTATTCATTTTTTAGGAAATAAAGGAGAGGAGGGGCTGTTATATATTGAATGGTATTAAAAGGACCATCAATGGTGATCATAAAAAGAAATTAAACTTTAATTGATAAGGGACAGGTCAGACAAGCAGTCTGATAGAAAAACCAATCATGGCGTATGAATAAAAAGGCTTATCTGGCGAATAAAAAGTATGAGTGACCTTAAATATGTTGAGTTTTTTTAGAGTATATACTCATTATTCAATAGTCATTGTAATTAATAAACATCATCTTTTTTTTTTCAAATACATCAAAGGCCCCGTAGCGATAAGAAAATACTTGTTTTACTAGAGCTAAAAACGTTTTCCCATGTGATCCATCTTATATTTTTAGTTGTCCTTGTTATTATCATTAGGTAAGTCCAATAGATGGTCAACCGCTTACGGTATGAACACTTTAATTTTTTTTTGGCTTGTGTACCGTGTTTAGATCGGGTTCATGTTTTGTGTGCATAAATATATCATAAAAAAAAATCACTATTACCATTTTTATAACTTTAAAAAACAATCGACTTTTTCAGTTGTTTAGAAAACAACAATACATTTAAATCGGCCTAATTACTTCATAAAAGTAGCCACGTTGATTATTCTTTGTTTCGATGTAAAAATCAGTGATCTTTAAGTTTTGTTTTTATTTTTTATTTTCTCAAGGCAGGTCGTTTTAGGAATTTGCATTTTTATATTCCAGATATGGAAATTTTTTATTTTTATTTTATTTTTATTTTTTCGTTTTATAAGAAGTTGAACCTTTTACTATTGTTCCCTTTCCCCTTTTTTCTTTAAAATATATATAATATTTTATATAGACATATTTATTCATTATATCTCCTTTTATAATAAACAGAAACACCATTTCTTTTTTTTTTGACTTATCACTCCTCTTCCCGTTTTTAATTATTATATATATTATCCATTATGATGTCTGTTGATAGCAATATGTATGGCGACAGTGGTTCGCCATTCAATGATTACATATTACAACTAGCAGAAATTGAAGTGAGTATTATTGTACAAGATTGCGTTGTGTTTTATTGGCTTGGCTTATATAAGTATATGTGTTGTTTACATTTCCATTCATTAGAGTGGGCTTCATACCATGCTGGAAAAAGTAAAAGGCGATTCACAGATGACAAAGGTACAGGTATAGAATAATGAAGACAATAACATGTCAATTAACTATATTCTTCTGTTAGGACATTTCTTCTTTTTTTAAAAAGCGCGCCTTTTTAGAAGAGAGTTATGGCAGAGATATGGTAAAAATAGCTCAGGCCACAGCAGAGGCTTTTGACAAGACATATCCTAAATCAGGGTAAATTTTTTCTTGTTTAAAGATGGTGCAAATGACAAAAAGTAGACTAAAAAGGATTTTTTATTTATTTTTATTTTTATTATAGAACGCTTGGTGCTGCATGGATATCAATGCTGAAAGTGCATGAAAATATTGGCGCTCAACGAATGAAATTTGCTGCCGCTATTTCTGATTCTGCAGAAGATTTGTTGTTACTAAGTAAACACATTGAAAAGGATAGAAAAAAAGTAAGGGTTGCTTATTCAGGATTGGTATCGAGCAATTTCATTTATAGGTTTTTATTAAAAAAATTATAGGTAAAGGATCAAGGATTACAGTACGAGAAGATGGTGACTGATGCAGACTTGCAATTAGAAAAGGTACGTGCACATCTTTATAATGAACATAACAGGTTTTTATTTTTGTTTGTACGGGTTGTTTACATTTTATCCAAATTAGAGCAAACATAAATTTGAAAGTACGAACGATGAGTGGAGTCGGGCCGTAACACAAAGAGATCAAGAACCTATGCAGCCAGCAAAGAAGAATCTCTTTCGTTCAAATAAAACACCACACCAGGTATTATAAAGAGCGAAACAAAAAAAAAAAGATTATATATATATGTGATATCATTAAAAGCAATGAATCCATTTTAATTGACAATTTGACTTTCTAATTATTATTACTATTATTATTTATTAAGATTGTAAATGATTGCAGACTAAAAGTCGATAATGCAAATGTACAATATAGGACGCAGCAAAAGAAAACAAACCAATCTCATGCAGAATACTACGAATCTCATTTACCTAGTGTTTTACGAGTAAGGCTATCCAACCCAGACTTTATATAATAGCCTATGTTTTTAACATGATAAAAATTGTACATTTTACTCACTTAGGATCTTAAAGCAGTAGATGATGAGTGCAATGTAGCTCTTCGTTATCAATTAGCTAGTTATGCATATACTTTTGAACAGGCAATAGCAGAGGATGGGATTACATTGGATAACGAACAGGGTATATTTACTTGTCTAGTTGTTTTGTTTTACTCGCTTACTTACTTTGATTTCTTTAGGTCAAGGTTTAAGAGGTCTTATTACAAAAATAGATAGGGATGCTGACTGGAATGAGTTTGTAAGACTTTGTGTTGATCGTGGAAAGAGAATTCAGAGAATAGATTATACCCAGCAAGAATATACTGTAAGCTATTATATATCTTGATCATCCAACTATTCAAAAATATTAACCAGTTCACTTGTTATGAAGGGATCTCCTGTTTACAATGCTGGTAACAACAGAGTATTTGGTGTTAGTCTTGATCAATTAGCAGAAATGTCACCTGAAGTTGTTCCAGATATTCTCAAAATATGTACAGGTATAGTGGAAGAGTATGGGCTGCGTTCAACTGGCCTCTATCGTGTTTCGGGCAGCAACAGTCGGGTGCAAAAGATAAAACAAAAGTTTGAACTTGGTGATCCCAACCCCATATCTGAGGAAGACTTGGCAGACATAAACAATATTACCGGTGTTATTAAATTATGGTTAAGAGAATTGCCTGATGCAGTATTACCTTCTTCTTCGTATTATCAGTTTATAGAGGCAGCCAGTAAGTATACTTTTAATACTAATGACAAGGAGAATGGTG
>VCJC01002155.1:12511-27527 GCA_024140195.1 Backusella luteola | reverse complement strand
AAAAAAAAAAAAAAAAAAAAAAAGAGAAAAAGTCGGAGTCAAAGCATTTTCTCCGTCATGCTTTTTTAGATTACATCCACAAAGTTAGCTGGAAACTGTTTTTGGTTGGAATTAGTAAAAAAAAAGCGACCTTCTCAAAAACTAGTTACTTACAATGCCTTCCTTTCCGTTTATACTTCCTGTCCACCAATCGTTTTGTGAGTCTGACTTCTTTATGATGGTTATGACATCTCCCTTTTGGAAGGGCAGGTCTCCCTCCTGTTCGCCTCTAAAATTAAATAGCGCACGTGCCCTGCCGTTGCTATCGTTATGACGAATCAATTCATTGCTGTGATTGTCATCACTGCTAGAGTAATATGGTGTGTTGCTGATTTGCATAGGCTCATGTCGGAAATCGTCTCTCGTTGTTGTTGTTGTTGTTCTTGAATAGTTTCCTCCTTCAATCAGGCCGGTTTTGGCCATCGTATGTATCGATCCTCTACTGAACGATATGGGTGTGCTTGTCAGTTGAGAACTGTTGCGTCGAAGAGAATCATTGTTGCTGTTTGGATCGGTGTGGTAAGCGCTGCTGTTAAAAGTGCTATTACGAAAAGTGCTTCCACCTGCTGTCGACCTACTCTGTGTCTTGTACTCAAGCACTCTATAAAGTGTCTCTGCTGCTGGCGGCGGAGGAATGGTTCCATTCAGCAACTCTCTCGTCTTGACCCTACGGCCGTATAGTTTTGTATTGGCGTCGAATCTCTCCAGGATAATGGAGCCCTCAAACGAGAGGCCTGCAAAGAGGCCTTTGGTTTTGCTATAAGAGTAAACAGCTGCAATGCTTTTTACAGAAGCTGTTCCTGAGGCCTCTGCATTTCTACCAAGGGGACCAATCGCAACTGGTGGTTTATAAATTAATAAATGATATAAAAGGTAAAAAGGGGGGAAATTACCAGATACGTTGCCACCCAATGTAATTGAGCCGTGTGAGATAAATGTTTTTACGGCAGCTGATGTGTTGAGCACCATGACGAAATCTGTAAGTTCCGCACCTATTTTCCTATAAGGCTCGTATATAACTTTATAAAAATGCAAAAAAATATCTACTTTACCCACTTGTCCTCCAAACCCAACACCGCCTGTTACAATCGCAGAAGGGGCGGACCAACCTTTTTTTTATTTTTTTTTTATTTGTTTGTTATCCCCCGAGATATATCACTTGATTACATTACTTACTTCCATCTGGTAAACTACACAACGTATGAGTGACAACACTCGTCTTTATAAAAAAGAAAAACTTACCGAGCAATGACAAGACCCGAGCCCGCACGGGCAGAAACTATAAAACCACCCTTTAGTACGGTAAATATGGCGAGTCCTTTGGCGTTTTGAAGGATGGAATCAGGGATAATAGCATCAATACCATCCTGATCATCTAATATAATGAAACAAGTGTTTAGTTTCAAAACTAAATAAAAGCATCTTATCCTCTCGTTACCCGCAAATCCTTTTAATATCTTGGCTGCTTTTTTGCATTCAGCTAAAACATCATTTTTACACATGAAGTGAATATTTTCCCTTTTACTATTTTCTTTATTTAATCTTTTATTTTACATGCAAGACTTGAAGGAAGAGGTGAGTTTATTTGAATGGGCATTTTGAAGTGAGAAATATATATAAAAGAAAAAAAAAGAATACAGAATGGGGGATTACACTTTTTTTTTTATATCAAATTCATTGTTGAACCCTCACACAAGTGACGTCAAATATCAAGTGTAGTCTCTTTTTTTTTTTGCTTTTTTTTCTCTTATACTTGAAACTAGGTCATTTGAAATGACAGGTATTATGCGTTTATTAGCAAATAAATGTGGTCTTTGTTTATCATGCGCATCCTTTACGCTTTATTTGAAAAATACCAGCAATATTTGTTTTCAAGTAAAAACTGAGTCACTCTTTTGTAACACACAAATGAGCCAAAAAACTTACAGGGTAAACATTGATAAAAATCAACTATCTAGCTATTTTCAATAGACAATCAACGATGGTACCTGATTGAAAGTGCAAAAAGGATTACATCGTATTTTACGCTGTCAACCATTTTACTGCGCATTATTTCAAACCTCGAAAAGAAAGAACAAGTTCTTTACATTATTCATTTTAATAGAAGGGCAAAAACCATTGTTCTCACACTGATTTTCGAATAGAAAGATCTTCGAAAAGCACAAGTAACACATTATATCTTTGTCTGTTTTTTAAAGAAAAAAAAAAGAATAAACAAAAAGTCTGATTGTGTAAATCAGTAACACCAAAGCACTTTCTTCAAACAGCGCATCTATTTCTTTGTACCGAATGTATTTCAACAAGAAAAAAAAAGCACTTAAAGTGATTATTTAAAATACCAAGTAAATCCCATACGTGACACAACCATATGTGTACATGCGTATGAGTGTTTTTGGAACACAAGAAGAAAAAGAAATAAAATAATAAAAAAGGCTTGGCACAGACACTCTTATCTAGTAGGCACACTTATTCACAATCATAGTGACCTCATTTTAATTTAGATATAATCAAAACGATATTAAATCAAATAATATTGAGAAAAAATCCGTAAAGGAGAGGGGGGCCACCATTAAACGAACGGACCGTCACACATTCCTTTATTTGTCATTCTTGTGCAAAGGCCACTCATTTTATCACGAGACTTACGATTTTGTTTTTTTAAAAAAAAAGCACTTGATATCCAAACCTTTTCCACTTGACAGATGTATATCATCCCCAATGACGACAATCCTTTATGATATTCTCATGACAGATCAATAAAAAGAGGGGGATGAAACATTCGAGTTCAAGCTCGATCATGATCATCTTACGCTCTTTTTGGGATTTGTTTCTGCGCGTTACCCGCTACTCCCCCCCCTCTTATATGAATGACAGGAAAACAAAACATCTCTCATTTTCTATAACAAAGTTGATATATTTTTATTCATAATAAATTATAATAAGGGATGTATGTGATATTCTATTTACAATTTGGCAGGTTGAGAAGTCTCGGACTTCTTACCAGCCTTTACAAAAGGCTCGATGCATGTCTCATAACCATCAACAACCAAGGTGTGGTTGAGGGGTTCACGCTCCACCATGTTGGTCATGGACTCGTAGACCTTACCGTCATAGCGACCAAGGGCAGAGTGCAAGAAATAGTCGGGCAAGGCAAAAGAGTCGACAAGAGAAACGGCCTCGGGACGAACCTGCTCCAAGAGCTCAATCACAATCTGCTTGAGCATGGCGGACTGCTCAGAGCTGAGGTATCCGGAAACCAAGAACTCGGCCAATTCCTTCTCCATGGTATGAAGTGCGAAGAGGGAGGCGAGTGTGCGGAGTACCTTTTGGATGGGCTTGTTCTCGGGCTTGCTAAGCTGCTCGTCGGTCTGGAGTGTCACAATAAAGTTGCGCACAAGCATGAACTGACAATGGGCTCTGGAGATACGGTTGATTTCAACGAGCATGGAGTTCCAGGTGCGACCGTGGTGGTCAATCTGCTCGGCTACTTGGGCAATACCGTAGGCAATGCGGAAGCCAAAGGCGGAGAGGATCAATTCGGGGTTAAGGAAGTCAGAAGGAGCAGTGACGGGACAGGTGGCCTTGGGGTTCTGGAGATATTGGGTGAGGTAAGTGACGGTGTGGTTGTGCTCGGAGGGCTCGGCCTTGCCGGAGACAACGTTACGGAATGTCTTGAGGAGATAGCGGGCGGTTTGCTGGGTCAAAATGTAGTTATCGCCTTCCCAGGTGACATTGGGAAGGTAGTCCTGGTAAAACATACCCAAGCCAGAGAACATGCTGTAACCGTGGCCACCGCATGCACGGCGACAGTCCTCAATGGCATCAATGGCCATTGTGGTGGTCAAACTCTTGAGACCGGAGGAACTGGCGTGGAGATCGGCCAAGAGGCCAAAGTTGCCCTTCTGCATCTCTTCCTGGTTGAGGTTGTAGAGACGGATCATCTCGCGGCCTGTGAAGAAACAAGCGTAGGCGGCAGCAACATGGGGCAAGAGACGGTACTGCTGCATAGTATAATCCAACACGGGTGTCTCAATCACCTTGTTGTTCCATTTCTTGGGGTTGGCGGCATCCACAAATTGCTGGCGCACAGCTGAGTAGCGGATGGCGACAGTGGTTGCCTTGGCAAGAGCATAACGTACACCTATTTATAGTAATACACATTACATAATCAGTTATCTCTCCTTTTTTTTTATATCCATGTTATGTAATCTCTCCTCCATTTGTCCCTCTTTCCCAATTCAATATTCCTTTCCCCTCCGCAAAACTTACCCATGACAATGTTGGCACGAACGAAAACCATGGTACCATAAGACAACTTAGCATTAGGAGGCTTGTTGTAAACACCAGTACCAGCCTGGACCTGAGAATACTTTGCAAGGAAAGAAACGTGGGGGATACGATAATGATCAAACATGATGAAACCGTTATCGACAGTGTTGAAACCAAACTTGGGTCCAATATCACCAACAGTGATACCAGGAAGAGGAGTATGATCTTCCAAGCTGCGAATCTGCACACAGAAAGGATGAGGTCCATAATCCTTACCATCTGTAATAAGACGTGCCATGACAATGGCGTGGTTGGCAGCCTTGCCCAAACCACCGATCCACCACTTGGAGGAGGTCAAGGTAGGGGAGTGAAGCTCAAATTCGTTGGTCTCTGGGATGTAGGTGGCGGTGGTTTCAAGACCTTGAACATTGGAACCGTGACCCAACTATATATGAAATGAAATCAATACCAAAATTATATATTTCTTATGGGGGGAGTTGCATTACCTCAGTCTGAGCATAACAACCAATGATCTTATGTTGTAAAGCAGGCTCGAGGAAAAGCTTCTTTTGCTCGTCGGTGGTTTGGTTTCTTAAAGTAGGAATAAACATGTTATAATGAAGAGTAAACTAGCGTTTTTTTATAAAAAGAGAAGTGTGTAAGACTTTTGTTAATAATATTTAAACAATGTATTCTTACAGGAGTGGATTGATCAAACAAGAAATTGGCAATCTGAACATCAGTCTGGTCCCATTTTTGCTCTCTATTTTAATACATTGAAATAAACTGTCAGCTAATTTTGTCTTTTTGTGTCTTTTTTGGATTCTGTTTATTTACTTTGCAACTTCAATTAAGCGCTTATCCTTCCATAAAGAGGTAGAGATCTTGTCTTTGCGGCTCATAAAGTAACGATCTGTCTTATCAAAGGCAGGTTCACTTTCCAAGACCTCAAGAACCTTGTTCATTTTATTGAGCCATTCTTCGGTGTACATGAACTTTGAAAGCTCCTGAACGTTGAAAGAACCCTTTGCACGCTCAGTGGCCAAAAGAAGTTCACCAGAAGGGCCCTTGGGTGCAAGAGCAGGGAATTTAGTAGGTACGTTATTATCAAAAGTCATGTTTTTAAAAAAAAAAATATATATATATATAAAAGAAAAGAGATGAAAAAGAAAAAGGGGCGGGGTAAAATGGTTCATATATATTTATTTTGAACGGACTTTGCAAAAGTCAATTCTAATGACTAAAGCGAAATTTCGTTCCAGCGGGAGTGGAACCAATAAATGGTTCTTGCAGAATCACTTTTCTCTTTCTGTCATTTTTTCTCTCCGCTGAATATCACATTTAATATTCACATGTTTACCAATCGTCTGATGCGCATACAGCGTTTTCATATCAGAAAAATGACATTGTATTACTTTGTTTGGTTATGGTTCGGACTTTTTGGTTTTTTGTGCTTACATTTTGTGGAATATCCTTTATTCTTGCTGATTAAGAGCCATCCTTTGTAAAAATATGGCGCAGCTATTTTTCCTGTAAATCTTATTGTAATCTTAAACACTTAAAAAAAAAATGTGGAGAAAAAAAATCATTTATTCTGAGGTGTGTACCCATCCCTCTTCCACTATATCGTTTTTATTCTGGTTCCTGTTTTTTTACGTGGTATTACTAAAAACCGTGTAGACTTTCTCCACTTTTTTGCTTATGTGCTGTAATACATCTCATTGGCTTAAAATAAAAACGTCATAATCCAAGTCCCACAAGTGAAATATGTATTATATATTTATTTTATCATTAAATTATTCTTTAAAATAAATATTTAAGAGAAAAAATACACGTTGCTTTTGTTTCTGTTGATCTCGATACTATATAAACATATAAAACGTTTGAGCTGGCAGTATATTTTTTTTAATGTATACATAAAATCTGTTTTACATTGACTTGTTCCTTATTAAGATCGAAATTCTGAGACTGGAAGAAATGATTCCAAATAAAGTAATTTTCCCACACAATTGACAACTTGGATATCATATTTTAGCTCAAATCTCATCGTTCCATTTAAGATGTTCTTTGGAGAACACCTTGTCTTGTTGTCACCTTTATATGAAATAATAATGACAATAGAGATTATATAATATGCTATAATATACATAGATTATTCTCTCAGAAACTGGTATTATGTGAATAGGTTTGTGTCAATCAAATAGAAACAAAACAGGCAGTTAGAAGAGCACGATGGTTTTTTATCATGGCTTCAGATTTGTATTTTGCTTTTTTTACTACTGTTGTCTAAAACTTGGCATTATGCAGTAAATCAAAGCACCAAAAAAAAAAAGAAATATTGGAAAAAGATGATCGATACTTATGAATAACAAAAGCTTTCACTTAATACAAAGAAAAAAAAACGACGTGCTCTGCATAAACGATGCTCACACTAAGAATCACCAAGTTGAATAGATAAATATTTCATTATAGATGCCATGCAATTGGCAAAACCGCTGTTTTGGAGTTTCCAATTGAGGTCCACAGTATGATAGAACACTATTTTTTATAGAAAGAGTATACAACTATTGATATCAAAAATACACATTGTATTGTAATAGCAGCACAACTATAAAAAAACCAGAGCACAATAAAAAGAAAAGTCATTCAGAACGTTCTTGTAATAATTCAATATTTTAAATTATTCAGCCACCTATTATATGATATTATGGGAAACGGATTGCTGTTTTTTGCTAAACAACACTGTTTAAGTGTGTATCTTCAGCATTTCTATAGTAAATTAAGGAGTAAAGGTAGTTTTGGAAAAGCTCTTAAATGCACTGGCGTCTTTTCTATTGATATAATTTTTTTAGACTAATTTCACTCATATATATATGATCTAGAAACCTAGAATTTGTTTATAATCCATGCAACTTTAAATCCTTACGTTTATCCCTTTGGGATAAATGTTTAGTCGTTCCGGAGAAGATGTATAAATCAATGCAAACCTCATTTAATATAGGATGTAAATCTCAATTGAAAAATGTGTTTAAAGAACACATGTACGTACACACTCGTCGTAACCTATCAGTTGTTTTTTTTAAAAAAAAAATCATTACCTCTTCTTAACCACGAATGAAAATAAATCACTTTTTGAGACGCCGAGGTTTTGAAACATTGACCATCATGGAATACAACTCCAAGCACTTTACTTTCTGTTTACAAATTCAGGATATGTGAATTTGTAATTATCTCATAGTAATAATATATTATATTTAACATCTAAATAGTCTTGGATATTCAAATTATTCAAATCAATGTTTAATCCTTAATCATTTTTATTGAGTCGTAGAATAACACACACTAAGAGTCTAACTTAAATTTGTCAGCGGTAGTAGAAAATACAAAAACCAACTCATCACGGTATTAATCAGTGGAAGTATTTGATTCTCGTAATAAGAACCTACCCATACACTACATCTTAAAGGCAATTGATCAATGACTAAAGAGAGAGTTTACTCTGGATGTTTTAAAACACATGTGGTACATAATAGTCTATGCACTGATCGAATTAGTTCATGAAAAGCGGAGATTTTCAAAGTTATTTTGAAAGAGAATGTCTCTCTGAAATTAATTTATAAAAAGCGAATCAATTTACTTTTGAGACTTCGATTAAAATTTCCGAAAAGGTGAAAATTCTGATGTGGAATGCATGTGTGATATTTATCCTAAACTGATCATTTAAAATCAAAGTAGTGTCTATTTTATGTTCTTGGATCTTGTGAGTTGGCATAAACCGACTTCTATTTTGAATCGAATTAAAGAAATAGTGACAAAGTAAAAAGATATGTTTGCAATGTACCTCATATGTATATAAGATACATATAAACTGGCCTAAAACTGATATATATTTCCAGTTCAGTGGGAGCATGAACTGTGTAACAGCGTGATAGTAAAACTTATCATTGAAATAATATGCTACTTCCAGCGTTTCCTAAATCGTAGGAAAATAGACTAAAATGAACTTTATAAGACATAACGTTCTTTAACTTCCATCTAACAACAAATTTCACCATTGAGCGAAAAGTAACAACGCTTAGCAATGCAAAAAAAAAACAAAAAAAAAACACACAGTACTCGACTCGGAACAGATCAGCACTATATTATCCGAGTGTATATATAAACGATAAGCATTTTAATAAAATCATATTGCAGTAAAAACGAAGTTTCACTTTGTTATACCGACTACTCCAACTTTTAGAAAGTAGATCGTAAATATTTTTCACGCTAACTCATTGTAAAATATGTACTTGACACGCTTGAATAGAATGGTTACAGGAGATATTATTCTAGTAGTGGCTGATCCGAATGATTTATACTCTAAAAAGACCCTTGCAATGTTGTCTCTTAAATAATTTATAGCTGACATTCCAATTGTATCAATCGCTTTTAGGAAGGTCAGCTACACCTTTCAAGATCAGTCAGATTGTATGCTTTTTTTTCGCAGTAGTTTAATAATAGAAGATTCGAATAGCCAAAGGTGTCTGGTTTTGTATTTAGCAGTGATTGTACAGCGGGCACTCTTTTCTATTATTATTGTAAAATGGCGATACGGCCATCATTTGTCTTGATCATTGGAAGAAAATTGCAGCACCGATTCATTTGGGCCAAATTCGGAAGTTTCGGCATATGCTGCGGCTGCGGCAACAATTTTTCCGCGACAGTGCCAGTTATATTGGAGCAAAAGCGTAGCAATGGTAAAATTGGGCAATAGAGTTTTAAAAAAAGATTCAAGTGGCAATTTTATTGCATCAGACATCATGCTTAGAACATAATTTCCAAGACATTGAACGGTAATTATTGGCCGTGTTTCTCTTTTTGAAATTGATATGCTATCTATATATAAATGATCTGTGTTTTTTTTCCTTGTTTTATCTTAATCATATATTTTAACCTTACTATTTTATTTGTTTTTTATTAATATCTATTTAAAGGAAGATAAAATAAGTAGTGAACACTATATGAGCGAAAATCTAAAGATAGAGGTGGGGGGAAACGAGCAAGCTTGCCCTTTACCGAACACGGCGTATAACTCAAGTAATAGCACAATTGCACAGCCTTATGAATGTGGTCATCATGGCACATATGGCGAGTGTGATGCGAATCAAGTGGATATCAAAGGTAAATATAGTTAATCAATGAACACACGTTTAAACATACTTACCAATATAAATACATATAGCTGCAAAGGAAGAATATATAACTCTTCGTCGAGAACTTAGTGCTGTTAGTCGTGTTGAAACAAGACCGTCAACAGTAGAAGAGGGAAAATCTCAAATTGATGAATTCGATCTGGATGAGTTTTTACACGGTATTTCTCGTGAACGTGAAGAACATGGGGCAAAAGAAAAAAATTTGGGTGTTTCTTGGAAAAATTTGCATGTTGAGGTAAAGTTGATTGGTAGATCTCTATTTTAATGTTTATCTATGGGTGATTAACATAAAAAATTAGGGTCTTGGCGCTGATGCATTTACGATTCCCACAGTATTCAGTCATCTTAAAAAAATAATCACGTTTTGGAAATTTTTCTCAAAAAGTAACGCCTCACACAAAGTTATTCTTGATGACCTCACAGGTTGCTGCCGAGATGGTGAAATGCTTTTGGTACTCGGTCGTCCTGGCGCTGGCTGTACAAGTTTCCTTAAAGTGATTGCTAATATGAGAGGCTCTTATACAAAAATTGATGGCGATATCAGTTATAGTGGTATTGACCCCAAGCTCTTTGGTACCCGTTATAAAGGTCAAGTTTGTTACAACGAAGAAGAAGATCAGCATTATCCAACCTTAACCACCAAGCAAACTCTGCAATTTGCTCTTCGTACCAAAACCCCAGGAAAAAGACTAGACGGACAAAGCAAGAAAGATTTTGTTAACAAGGTCCTCTACATGCTTGGTAATATGCTTGGTTTGACTAAACAGATGAATACAATGGTCGGTAACGCATTTGTCCGTGGTCTTTCTGGTGGTGAACGCAAGCGTCTTTCTATTGCTGAGCAGATGACTACAAGAAGTTCAATTAATTGTTGGGATTGCTCCACTCGTGGTTTAGATGCTGCATCTGCTTTGGATTATGCTAGATCATTAAGAATCATGACCGATATTTTCAAAATTACAACTATTGCTACCTTATATCAGGCTTCCAACAACATATTTAATCTTTTTGATAAAATCCTTCTTCTCGATGAAGGTTATTGTATCTATTTTGGTCCGACAAAGGGTGCTAAACAATATTTTGAAGATCTTGGTTTCTATTGTCCACCTAGAAAGTCTACTCCAGATTTCTTGACAGGTCTTTGTAATCCTCTCGAAAGAGAATTCAAACCAGGTTTTGAAAATTCGGCTCCCAAGCGTGCATCTGAATTCCAGGTCAAATACTTTGAGTCAGACGTGTGTAAATTAATGTTGGAGGACTATGAAGAATATCAACAAATCTTATCAAAAGAAAATAAAGCTACCCAATTTCGTGAAGCCATCATGGAGGAACATCAAAAACGCTCAAGGAAAGGTGGTCCCTATATCGCTTCGTTCTATCAACAAGTCAAAGCTCTTACTATCCGTCAGCACCATTTACTTCTTAAAGATAGACAGGCATTGATAAGTAGATACGGAACAATTCTCATTCAGTCTCTTATCACTGCCTCTTGTTTCTTTCAACTTCCCTTGACTGGTGTTGGTGCTTTCTCGCGTGGTGGTGCCCTTTTCTTTTCCGTACTTTTTAATTCCTTTATTTCTCAGTCCGAACTTGTTCGTTTCCTTACTGGTCGTCCCATTCTCGAAAAGCATAAACAATTTGCTTTATACAGACCATCTGCTTTCTATTGTGCCCAGGTCATTATGGATATACCCTATGCATTAGCTCAAGGTAAGCCTTTTTTTAAAAAAAAAAAGAACTATACCCATGCATTTACTAATTTCAATTATTTAATTGTTACGCGTAGTTCTTTTGTTTCAACTTTGTGCATATTTCATGATGGGCCTTAATTTAACAGCAGGTCACTTTTTCACTTACTTTGCAACGCTTTTCTTCTTAAATATGTGCATGATCGGTTTTTTCCGCTTTTTTGGTTCAATTACCTCGAGTTTCTTTCTTGCTACTCAGATTACTGGTGTGCTTCTTATTGCCATCACTTCATACACTGGCTATACTATTCCTTACAAGAAAATGCATCCATGGCTGAGGTAAATAAATAATAAAAGGGTGTTTTAGGGAAGAGTTCTAACGCATTTATTTATTAGCTGGATCTACTGGATCAATCCAATTACATATGCATATAAGGTTTTAATTATTAACGAGATGTCTGGACAAGAATATTCTTGTGACGGAGCTGGAAATGCTGTTCCATTTGGTCCAGGCTATGATGATTGGAATTATAAAGTTTGTACTATGCAAGGTGGTGTATCTGGCGAACCATTCGTGCGTGGCGATGACTATCTTAGAACTGCATTGTCTTATGAGCCATCCCAGAAATGGGCACCGGATTTCGTTGTAGTCATTGCTTTCTTCATCTTCTTTACTTGTCTCACTGCTATGGCAATGGAGTTTCTAAGTATAGGCAAGGCTGCTTCTCTTACTAAACTTTATCTTCCTGGTAAAGCTCCTAAGCCTCGTACTGCTGAAGAAGAAGATGAGCGTCGCCGTCAGCAAAATAAGATTACCGAAGAAATGGAAGGTATGTCCACCGGAACTACATTCTCTTGGCAGCACGTCAATTATACAGTCCCTATCAAAGGTGGCGAACTCCAGCTTTTGAACGATATTGGTGGTATTGTCAAACCAGGTCATTTAACTGCTCTTATGGGCTCTTCTGGTGCAGGCAAGACTACTCTCCTCGATGTACTTGCTCGCCGTAAAACCATAGGTAAAGTTGAGGGAAATGTCTATCTCAACAACGAAGCTCTTATGACAGATTTTGAGCGTATTACTGGTTACTGTGAACAGATGGATATTCATCAACCCAAGGTAACTGTTCGTGAAGCCCTCTGCTTTTCTGCCCAGCTGCGTCAGGATGCAGATGTTCCTACTGAAGAAAAGAATGCATATGTAGAACAGATCCTTACTCTTTTGGAAATGGACGACATTGCTGATGCTCAAATTGGTGAGGTTGAATCCGGCTTTGGTATCTCTGTAGAAGAAAGAAAGCGTTTGACTATCGGTATGGAGCTTGTTGGTAAGCCCAAGTTGCTCTTCTTGGATGAACCTACCTCTGGTCTTGATGCCCAAAGTTCTTACAATATCATTCGTTTTATCCGTAAACTTGCTGATGCTGGCTGGCCCGTCTTGTGTACTATCCATCAACCTTCGGCAATTTTATTCGAGCATTTTGATCATTTACTGTTACTTGTTCGTGGTGGTCGTACTGCCTATTATGGTGAAATTGGTAAAGACGCAAGTACTATGATTAATTACTTTGAATCTAACGGTGGTCCTAAATGCTCTCCTGATGCTAATCCTGCTGAATATATTCTGGAATGTGTCGGTGCTGGTACGGCTGGAAAGGCTACTAAAGATTGGGCTGATATATGGGTAAACTCTAACGAAGCAAAGGCTCTTAATGAAGAACTTGATCAAATCGAGGCAAATTCTATTAGACAACCTACTCGAGAATCCCTTACATATGCTACACCATTTGGCACGCAGTTTCGCTTGGTTTACTCTCGTATGACACTTGCCTACTGGCGCTCCCCTGATTACAACATTGGTCGTTTCTTCAATATTATGTTTACATCCTTGATTACTGGCTTTACCTTCTGGAAACTTGGTGACTCTTCTTCTGATATGCTGAACAAGGTCTTTGCTCTTTTCAGTACCTTCATTATGGCAATGACAATGATTATTCTTGCCCAGCCCAAGTTCATGACGGAGAGACTTTATTTCAGAAAGGAGTACGCATCGCGCTACTATGGCTGGCTTCCGTTTGGCCTTTCTGCTATTTTAGTCGAAATTCCATACATCATTGTCTTCGCTGCTTCATTTATGTTTGGATTTTACTGGACAGCCGGTATGTATACATTATTAAATTCAACATACTTCAAAATAAGATCTAATATTATTTATTTTATTTATAATTTTAAGGCATGTCGAACACTTCAGAACAGTGTGGTTATTTCTACATTACCTTTGTTGTCTTGGTATTTTGGGCTATCACCCTTGGTTTTGTTATTGCTGCTATTGCTGAATTGCCTACAATGGCTGCTGTGATCAATCCATTGTTTATCTCTACTTTGATTCTTTTCTGTGGTTTGATGCAGTCTCCTTCTGCTATGCCCAAATTCTGGAGCTCTTGGATGTATTGGGTCGATCCTTTCCATTATTACATTGAGGGTCTTGCTGTTAATGAGCTTGAACATCTCATAGTTCGCTGTACCGATGCTGATCTACTCAAATTTTCACCTCCACCAGGACAGACTTGCGGCCAATATATGCAAAACTTCTTTGCTAATAATGCACCCGGCTATATAGCTAATCCCGATGCAGTGCAGCCTGAACAATGTGGCTACTGTACGTATACCAGTGGTCCCCAATTTTACTATACAGGTATGCAGTGGGATGCTGCTCATAAATGGCGCAACTTTGGTATCCTTATCCTTTTCTTTGCATTTAATGTATGCGTATTCCTTACACTTGTCTACTTGAGAAGAAAGGGCAGACGCTAATTTTCAAGCATTACTTCGTAACTTATTTCATTATACTTAATCTTTCATTCTATACATTTCGTTTGTATATTATATATAATAAATAATAAATAGCACTACAGATATATATAATTATGTTTAATTCCGGAGCGACATTGTGTGTTAATTTATTAGTGATTAGATCTGGATATTCGGGAAATCTTTACGGTTATCTATAATCGAATTTACAGTATTGCCAATTTTTCTTTCTAAAAAGACTTTTAAATATCATACTTCGATTTAAGAGCAGATATTCGCATCAATATCATTTAAAATAAAATAAACATTATATAGATATACGCACACATGTGTAAATATACATTTTATTGTATTGTGAACTAATCAAGTGAAAAAAAACACATTTTTTTCTTGGAAGGTCCAGCTTTTCCAAAAGATGAAAACAATATATATATATATATATATATACAATTTATATATATATAAGTAAAGAGGCGATGTAATTTTTATACAAATCGAGATAAATACATATTTGGCCAACAAACAATATCTGAATATGGAAAGAAGAGTATGATTATTAATAAGGATCCTACAGTGGAGACTATCTAAATAATACCGAATTAGTGCATATTGTTTCTCTCAGTGAACGCCTTTGGTATACTTTAGCCCGGCTTTTTATGTTCCGTGCGATCAAAAAGAGAATGACAGGTGTAAAAAGACGGAAATTGAAATAAAACAGAAAAAAAAACATTTTTTTGATTTGGATTCAAATTTCGTAGCCATTTTACTTAGCAATTGTCCTTATCAAGAAGAAGATTTAAACCATGATTGAAAATCGTCTTTGATCATATGCCACATCTGATATAATAAAATTGAAAAAAAAAATGGTATTAAACTGATTTATTTATCCCTTTCTTTAGTAGTTCTTCATAGCACTAATTTTGTGATTTACGAGAACAATAAAAAAAAAAGCATGATGGGCGGTTACCAAATTTTAAAAGTTTATCCAAAGTAAAATTAACAGGTTTTACTTTTTTT
>VCJC01002143.1:27156-37278 GCA_024140195.1 Backusella luteola | reverse complement strand
TAAAAAAAAAAAAAAAAAAAAAAACTTTATGTTGCTTAAAACATGCCTGCTTTCGACTGTATTCCTGTTCTCATCCCCTTGTAAACTAAACGCATACCAAGTCGAATATAAACACTCATATGTTCTTCAATGGTACGCCCGGTGCTTCTTTCATGAAGAAATATATTTGCATTATCCTACTCTATTGTTTAATATCAATTTTTTACGAATCAAGCTTTTTATGGTAATTATAAAAAAATTCACCTTTCCAGGAGAGTATTTTCCATACCCTACTTTTCGTACAAGCTTTACAAACCACCTTCGTTGAGCGTAAGCTTCTGTAAAGAAATTCCCCATCAAGAATCTACCAACTGTTGTCCAGTCATTTGCAACACAAGTGGCAACATGGGTCACGATATCCATCTGGGATCTTCGGGAAAGATCAGGCCGGTGGCATACGGGGCATTCTGTTAAACGAATTACTTTTTCTATTCCATAAGAATTTCTACGGTATTTTCTGGAAAGAGAAGGCGAGCGGAATGGTAAAGACGTGATCATGTCGTTTTCTTCTTCAATCAGAGCCTCAGCAAGATCGACATTGTCACTTGGTAGCATGGACAAAGGCTCTTCGGTGATTGGTGGTGTTGAATAATCAAACTTATCTGGGTCCAGAGAGTTTAATGGTGAGTTGAAGCCGCTTGTACTTGGTCTTCTGTTGTCATACAATTCCAAATTAAAGCTATCAAACATGGATATCCAGTCATCGATGTTACTTTCCTCTTCCTCATCGTCCTCGTCCTCGTCATCATCATCCTCGTCGTCTTCCTCATAGTCGCTTTCATCATGTATGACGTTAGTATTGCTATCTTGATGGATGTTTCTTGGTTCGGTAAATCCTTGAGCAAAAGTATCGTTTGGAAAGACATCCAAGCCAAGACTTGAGTTAAGACATGGGTTCTTTGAATAAGGTTCTTGAAAAGCACTTTCTGCTAGCATTTGCTCCTCTAGACACTCAACGATCTGATTTATCGTCAGCTCGTCCAATTCGTTTCTTGGATCTTTATTATAGCGTCTCCAAAAAGTGTCAATGGTAGACTCAGTTATTGTAGAGCCGATTGTCTCCAGCATCGATTGGACCTCTAATCTATTCATAGTACCTGTTGAGTCGACATCATACGCCAGCAAAAGAGCCCTCCAGAAGAGTTTACGAATTTCGCTATAAGGCATGAATTTAGCGCGGATGTTTAAAATGGGTCTTTTATCTTTGTATTTTTCAGATTTGATCATTTGTAAAGGCAGTTTATAGCGATCCATATCATGGTCAATCATGTCGGTCAAATTGTCTGAAGAAGAGGCATTTTTCGACTGCGACTGGCGAATGATATCCGTGATTGGAACCTGGTGCCATGCAACCAAATCATTTCCCGAAAAATTCTCCTTATCGTACACTGCAAACTTCAAATGGTATTTTTCTTCGTTGTGGCGTACATGAAAAAAGAGCTTTTGATTCCACACAGGATTCAGGCTGTGTCGCACGACACTTGTTTTAAAAGTAGAAGAACCGTACGAAACAACTACAAACGGGTCCATATCAAAGCTAGTGCGAGTTACTATTATTTATGGACACAATAGTTTTTTTGAGTCTGAGCACATCTAACTGGTACGGATAAATATTACAACTTACAGTTCTTTACCGGCGGTAAATCTTGGGCACTCGACACCTCCAAAAACACAACACCCACTACATCCGAGTGAAACCTTGCCAAAATCTCCTTGCTGCTCTTTTTCTTACGGTGAAGTTTCTTTATCGGTTTCTTGTTTATAGTATCCAAATTTGGAGAAGATGCATATCTGTCACTTGAATGCTTTCTTTGCTTTTTCAGACCAAAATAGTTGTCCACATCAGAGTTGTGAGGGCTATTTGGGCAACTTGCTCGTGGCATATACGAGCCTATTTCGGGTGGCAACGACGAGCTCAATATTGCAGGTGTGGGTGGATCGCTGTATGAATTGGACGACATTTGTCTCGAATGACGGCGATTAGACTTTAACTTTTGCCACATGTACTTTATACGATGGTTTGTTGAATGCTCTTGGTCATACTGGTCCGACGCAAACCCGGACTTGTCTTTGACAGCCGTCAATCGGCCAATGTTATCATACGATAGCGCACGTCTTTGTAGAGCTGTTGTTGGCTTTTTATTCTTGCTGGTGTTGCTGCTGCTATTGCTACCGGTGCCCAGGCAACCATAGCTTGTTTGGCTAAAGCGCTTCATAGAGAGAAAAGAAAGTGATAGACAAGAAAAAAGAAGAAAAGAAGAAAAAAAAAGTAACCATTAATAATAATATGTAAAATAACCTACTCCGGCGCTTCAATTTTGAGTTTATTGTTTTTTCAGTTCAAACAATAAAAAAAACTCGTATCAAAACTCATAAGGGATATTTAACTTTGCTTTATTTACTAAACTTGGTCATCGCCGAATTCGCCCTCCAAGCCTGGTTCCAGGAGCGCGGCATGAGTCAAAATGATAAGGGCAGCAGCACCAAGTAACCAGAAAATAACGCCAGTTACACCCGAAAATAACAATAGGAATATTGAGACACAGATGCATCCAATGTAGAGCTTGGAAGCCGATATTGTCACACCTGCAAAACTGAGTGGTCCATCCAATCGAGAAATAACAACGAAGCTTAGGAGAATAAACCCAATTGTAAGCAACACCCACAAATTGGTGAAACTAAGTTATAAAATAGCAATAAGAAACGGCACGTGTTAAATATTTTGCTGCCAGCACTTACAGGCAATAGAGTGACAATATAAGGACGATCAGAAAATAATTCGCGGAAAAGTACTTGAGATTATAACTATTTGTATTTGTATATCAATAAAAAAAATACTTTATTAATGATAGCCACACTTACTTCCATCGTTTGTTGATCTCTGAAAAGGAGCTTGTGAGGCTAAGTCTGTGTCTATCAAAAAACTCGCCAAGTGGCCTGAGATTAGCCAGACGCTGTTCACGTATTCTGTGAAGAAACGCAAAGCGCGATTCATAGGCAGGCGGTGCAGCATCAGCCTCAATATAGGGCGATTGTGAGTCGTTGGCGAGAAGTGGTGCTGACATTGCTCTTGTTAAAGTACAGCAATAGAAGAAAGCCGTTCTATTTATAAAAAAAATAACTCTTGGCTTACTTGGCCTGTGTAGATTGGAACCCAGACTCAAAAAGTCCTAGATCTTTTCTGGAATGTATGATGCAATTTGCAAGCTTATATTTACAGTCAACATATTCCCAACGTAAACGAGTGCAAGTGGATAGCATTATTTATCCATTGTTATACTATATATGTATCTCGTTCTCTCTTCGTCCTCATCCTGTATTGCATTGCTTCTTGTAGTAATTCATCGGTGCCAATGTGACCATTCTGACGAAACAACACACACACACACACACACACTGCTCTTGCCATCATCGTAGTACAATGATGCATTTAGAAAAGACATTGCACAAGTTAGCAAATCAAGCCATTTTGAGCAATATATATACAAATACAGCATTTAAACTGAAGGATCCAACCATTTTATACACAATGAACCCGTAAATTACAAACTGACTTGGCTTTTCTCAAGTGTTTTCTCTTATAGTAGCACAAGCATTTCTTCAAAAGGATGTCACAAGAATTATGAAAATGGGCTTTCCCTATTATCATTTATAATAGCAGTGATTGTATAATGTGATCTATTTTAATTGGATCCATCTGGTCTTTAGTATTCCTTCTATTTCTTCTATTCATTAATGATGGTAGTGTATGTTTATTCAATAACAGGGCTTTGAAAGCACAGCCAGTGTAGCGCAATTGCGTACGGCTAAATAGATGGGGAGCACTTTATAGCTACAATTTGATTGGCCTTCGGTGATTGTGGCAGAACAGAAAACACATATATATGAAATTTTAAAATAGCGCCATCATTTTCCAACAAAGGGTTTTAGTTTCCCTTTTCTCTTTCTCCCTTCCTTTACACTTTTTCTTTTTCATATTGGCTATAATGGAAAAGAAGGCCAATACAATACAGCCGATATTTACACTTTATGACGCCATAACAGACTCTCCCGTTTTTCGAACCAATGTAATTCGCTACGATCAGCAATTGGAACATCTCGAACATTGGCTCGATTCCTTTTCACGTCAACTGAGACTGTATACCGAAAAACTAAACAGTAGATATCAAAATACATAATTTGTGATTTATGCACAGTAAATTCATTCTTGTTTGTATTAGAATTGAATTTGGAAACCGAGCTTGTCTGTCAAAAAGCAATTCCTGAAGGGTTAGATGAAACACTATTAGGTAAAAACATATAACGGAATGAAAAGATATGGTGTGTTAATGATTATATTTGGATTTTCGGTTATATTAATTTAACCTTATCATGTTTTAGACCCTCATTTTACTGGTGGTGTCATGAAATGCTTTTCAGACACTTTGCAGACAAGTCTTACTTTTAAAGCCAAATTAGTAAGTACCCATAATGTCACACAAGCCATATAGAATGCTCAACATTACCAAAAACAGATATCTAGCCTCGAGGAGAGCCTGCTCTCACCTTTGCAGCAGTTTGTAAAGACCAATCTGAAGGACTTTAAGGTATGATAATGCAAAAAATATTCATGCATCACGCTCATTTGACATGTCATAATATAGAATTTCAGAAAATTACACGAGAAAGCATTGGATCGGTATGAAAGTCAATTAGCAAAATACAGCGCATTGAGTAAAACAAAGGAGCCATCGGCCATCCGTGAAGAGGCTTTCAAACTTTTTGAGGCCAGGAAGAACTATGTTCGTTTATCTGGCCAACAAGTTTTGCGTGTTTTGAACTTCCGCTCTTCGCTCGAACATTGCTTGATTGAACGATTTTCTGCAGCAACCATTGCCCACAAAGAATTTTATAGCGATGTCCAGGTTTGGGCTAATTTGGATGCTGCAATTGCCTATTGGAAAGAGTGGTTGGTGGATGTAAGTTTTTTTAAAAAAGAGGTGACATATGCATTTTACTTATTGTGTGTGCGTACATGTGAATTTAGGATAAAGCCACTTGCTTGTATCAGTTGAGCAAACAACAAATCGCTCGTAAGCGACTTGAGGATGAGTATATTAATCTGACAGCACCTGATCACAGTCTTACAAAATATGTGCCACTACCGCCTGTTGATAAGAATAGGATTGACTTTTCCAATTCAAAGTGGGGCTACTTGTTTGTAAGAGTGTCTCGGCACAATTGGGTGAGAAGATGGGTTTACTTACATGGAGGATACATTGGAAGATGTCACGTCGATACCAAGCATAAACCCTTAATCACAAGAGAGAACAAGTTCCGATTGGAAGATTGTGAAATATCCCTTTCGCCAGATACAGACAGGAGATTCTGCTTTGGAATTATACAGACAAAACAGCAGATTTCCACCATTTTACAAGCCGAAACCGAGGATGAAATGCAGGCATGGGTCTCAAGTTTCAATACAAATAAGGATTTGGCAAAGAAGGACAAGAGCTACCAGTCAAGCAAGACTAGCAGTGGTAAAGGTTTATCTGGATTCAAGAGATTCCCATCAATTATCAAATCTAAATCAAATGCAACTACTTCACAAGTATCCGCAGATACAATTATGAATTCACCAAAATCTTCTTCTCCTGGCAGCGATTCTTCGTCATCTGTTTATTCAAATACATCAAATACAAGCATGAACGGATCATACTCACACTTGATATCATCAGCTTCAATTAATATATCAGATGACCAAAGTCTCTCTATTGTCATGGTGTCTACGACCCCAGATGCTGAAGCCTCGCTTTCAAACTCATCTTCGCTTACTCCTTTACTAGTTTGGGAAGCAGCAAAAATAGACGCTGATAATACTTCTAAAACTAATATAAATCAGTTACCATCGTCATCCTGGGGTATCCCATTAGCCCTTGTACCAGCAATGTCGATGGTACCCGGTGATGATATATCGAGCTATAATTCATCTTCTACAACCAAGTCGGCAAATGGCGCCAGAACCGTTTGGCCTGCTAGTCCTACGTTGATTGACATGCCTGTTATTGAGGATATAAATGGATATACAGAAAAGATGGGTAAGGAAAATCAGGAACTGCGATGCTTATTTGGTGGTGTAGATTCAAACGAAGTTGTTCTTGATGGTAAAGTACACAAAAAGATCATTATATATGTACATTTATGTAATACCAATATATAGCATTTGTATGTTGTCTCAGACAAAAGCCTCAATCCCCATCACTAACAGTTAAAGACATTGAAAATTCGAAATCAGTGGTCAACACACCCATTGTCGACACGTACGAGAATGAACTTGTGCAGGAATTAACACAAAAGGGCCTAGAATCTCCTTCTCAATATGGATACGCTTACACTGGTAGAGGTTTTATTACACAAGAGAGCTTTTGGTTCTATAGTTGTGTGTTGATGTCCTGCATTAATTCCGTAAGTATACTCTATACATCTACTAATAAAGAATGTGTTTTATTCATTTCATTTCCATTTAAAAAAGGTGGCTGTACGACTAAGAGATATTGAAAACGTATCCATCATCAAGGATATATCACTAAATAAGGCATTGGGTTCAAGGGCAAGCGAGATGAGTTCTGATATGGCCATTTCAATTACCTTAATTCCTGGTGCCAAAAGTGACATAAAAGAGCCCTTGATCTTTGGCACGTTAACCGATAACATTGAGGCAGTTGTTGAGAAACTGAAATTTGCTGTTGATAATGCAAAGAGCGATGAAGTAAGTATAATAAGGATGCCACCTTCAAATCCAACTAAAAACATATATAGCCTATGCAAATTCGAAATATCTTCAACAAGATGCAAACCCTGACCAACACAAAGACATCACAAAAGAAGATTGTCTTGGATATGCCTTCGACTTTTTCAAAGGCTTTATCTCCAGTTAAATCGGATGATACTATAATTGTCGCATCAGCTCCAGTTTCTAAGAGACCACATGCATCTACGATAAGTGTTGATACCAGACCACACACGATAGGTGCGGCAAAATCATTAACAGCACAAAGACCAAGAGGCGAATCAGAGCCAGTGGTTGTAAAGACCATAGCAGAACCAATTAAATATGTAGACCGTAAGTTATACACACACAAAATAGCGACGAGATCCACATCAAGTCTAAAATATTTTTCAATTTCATTTAGCTGATACACCACCTAGTCACATAGAAGCTCCCGACGGCATGGTAGACTGTGGCTGTGATGATCATCTTGACAAGCAAGACATTCAATTGAACTTGCCTATATCAGCAAAACGACTTTACGAACTTTTGTTCTCTGATGAACAAACTGCGGCACCGCCAACAGAAGGAGGTGTTTGGAACGACAAAACTGCTGCAATTGAAGGGCATGGTAATGAATTGGTTTTTTGGTAACAAGATTGAGTCTTAACAATATAATAATAGACCTTTCGGTATCGAAATGGGAAAATGTTGATGGAAAAACCCAGCGTACTCTCAAGTATTGGATGCCTGTTGCAAACCCCATTGGTATGTCACAAGCCAATACTGTTTTGTAAATATATGTGAACTAAAGTCCATTTGAAAAACTACTCTAGTACGTATGAAGGAAGCCGAGGTTGTGGAACAACAAATCTTAATCAATAAAGAGGATTATATGTAAGTAACAGCATAAAATCAGAAAGTCTCTTTTTTTTTTCTAGTGAAATCCATCCTAATAATATGTATATCTATATAGTCGTTACACTGTACAAATTTCGACAAAAACAGCAGCACTTCCCTATGCTGATGCATTTATACCATCTGTACGTTACTGTATCACATGGGTCAGCGCATCAGAGTGTCAATTAACCTGTTACCTCGGTGTTAGATGGGTGAAGAGTGTACTTGTTAAAAGTAAGACGATAATTTAATTATTTAATTGATTTTAAAACTTACTCATTAATGATAAAATAGCAATTGTTACCAGAGCAGCACTCAAAGGTATGGCAGATAGTGTAGGCGTTTTCGGTCCAATTCTAGAAAGAGAGTCAAAGAGAATACACGATTCTGTAGAGGAAACTAGATTGATGAGAAAGAAGGGATCGAACGTGGCTGTTGCATCACTTGATGTCATTTCTTCAACATCAAATCTCGAGATGAACTTGGTTCGAGAAGAAGAAACTGAAGTGTCAAATATTACGGTAGTCGATCCTGAAGGAGAAACCGGCCCAAGAACCTCACTTGACGCATTAAAACCAAGATCCACAAAACCTTCTGCTCCTCCCGTTGAGAAATCTTCTGTACTATCAAAGACTGTGCCTCAAGTAAAAAAGACGTCAACACCTGTTGCTGCCAAATCTACAGATTTAAAAACTACCCAGAATCGACCAAAGTTGGCCAAAAAGTCTTCAAAGCAAAAAATAACTGCCAATACAAACCAGAGTTATACATCTTGGATATCTACTGTAAAAGAATATGCACCAACTATATCTTGGATATCTTTAGCAACGTATGCCTTCCTTGGATTGACCGTTTATATATCATGGACTTGGTTCTCGTCTACTTCTAGAACTCTTGAGCGTGCAACTAACGCTATTAATAATAATAACCAAATGGATGTACCCCTGAGGACAGAGAAGAAATCGGTGGGTCGTTCAGTCTATCTTCGGGATCTTGAAAAAGGATTCCTGTCAGCCTCCATTCGACCACCCTATGTTGATTCCCAAAGGTATATGCGATATATTTTTTTTTCCCTTTTCCAATATTAATATTATATGACTTTAGTTACACCTTTTTCTTACAATCAAGAAATGGCATGCCATCGGGAAATGATGTAGACAAATCCAACGAAATCATCAGTACACAATGGTATCACGTTGAACACTATAGATTAGCATTAGACCTAGAAGTTAGCCGTGAGAGGATAGCTATGCTAAGACACGATATGCTGACCATCTTTCAAATTTTGAACAAATTGGATGCCCAATTAATTGAAAGTGAATATACAAACTGGTTACTTGACACCCGCTTGAAATGCAAGTACTACCCTCAATTATCTGAAGATGATGCTAGATCAGAAAATAGAAGCAGCCTCTGTAACGATGTCAAGTCTCAACTTCATAAATTATTCTAAATTAATTATTCGATCCCTAATCTTTACATTCCTTTATACTCTCTCCTTTGTAGAACTTGAAGGGAGAGAGAAAAAACGATAATAACCAAAACACTCCTTTTCTATTTACTATTTAATATTATTTATCCGTCCTTTCCTTCATTTTGTATTTGCAATAAAATATAGATTAATTTATTTGATTCAGATCCATTGGTTGTATCTTGAAATAATGACCGTAAACTTCTAGTGTATATATTATAAATTAAATATTATTTATTAAAATGACCCATTATCCTAATTTTTGAGTCCAAAAGGAAGTGCTTTATCATCCAAAGCAGCAACTACATTATCTATACACATATCACCCATTGTTTCACGAGCCTCAATGGTGGCACTTCCAATGTGAGGAAGAATGACACAGTTATCCAACTTGAAAAGTGGATGATCTGTAGGCAAAGGCTCAGGTGTTGTTACATCCAAACCAGCACCAGCAATGAGATTTTCCTGAAGGGCAGAAACTATAGATTGCTTTAATAAAATTTTCTAAAAAAGTAAACTTTTAAATAAACTCACCGAGACCATCCTGGTCAACGACACCACCACGAGCACTGTTTACAAAAATCTAAAAAACTCATGAGTCATATGATTATATATATATATATATATAATACTTACCGCATTTTTCTTCATCTTACTGAAAGCGCCATAATTAAAGACCTCCTTTGTTTCAGGGGTTAAAGCACAACAGGCAACGACGAAATCAGACTCAGTCAAAAGTTCGTCAAAGGAAACAAAGTCAGCGGAATCTTTTAATTCTGGCTTTTCCTTTCTACCCCAATACACAACACGGTTGATACCAAATGCCTTCAAACGCTCGGTTACTGCTTTTCCAATGCGACCCATTCCAACAACGCCTAATGTGAAATATGTTATCATTTTGCTGTATCTCCTTGTTAAAGTCCCCCTTATTTACCAAGTGTTTTGTTTTTGAATTGATATCCAC
>VCJC01002129.1:24486-34756 GCA_024140195.1 Backusella luteola | reverse complement strand
GGTCTAGGGGTATGATTCTCGCTTTGGGTGCGAGAGGTCCCGGGTTCAATTCCCGGAGGAGCCCATTTTTGGTAATTTGTGTAACCATTTTCGCTAGTTTTTTGTTGCATGAAGGTATGTGTACATACGAGTAACAGAGCTATCCAAAATTTAATCTTTTTTTAGGAAATGGACACTGTCCATATTTTGAGCAAGATTACAAAGTACAATAGTGAGAGAGATTATGTAGAATGTCATCTGCAATCCAACCACGTAAACGCCAATGATACCTTCATAATAATTTTCGTTGATAGACTCTCCAAATATGATACCAATGCGAATCAGGTCCAGTAAACAAGGAAGTAACTGTATGCGAACTGATTTGCAACACTATCATGCCTTATATTCCCAAGAAAAAGTACTTTAACAGTATTGGCCATCAACTGCCTTTCTATTTGATGGCGAACCAAGCCCTACAGGCCACCGGCTATGGTAAATTCTGCTCAAAGCTATCCCCATTACCAAAAACAAACGTATTACTTTCACTACATGTTGATGCTTCCACGGTGCATTCGATATTCTCGACAAGCAAAAACGCATAGAAATATCTTGTTGTATGACTTTGACGGCAAAATTATCCTCAGTAGACAAAGAGCGATCGAAGAAAAAGTTGTTGTTTTCAATTCCATCTTTGATTTGAACAAGATACGGCGTATTGTGGGAGAATATGGCTTTGACTTTAACTACACCATGGTTATTTTACCTGGAATGGCGACCGCCCGATTAATTGGGACAAAAATACCACCTGACGAGGTTTCCAACTTGTCTGCTTCCATTGAGCCTGAGTCTTCTGTACCACCCAGCGAGGCTTCCAACTTGTCTGCTTCCACTAAGCCTGAGTGTTCTGAAAAAGCTGATGCCAAGATATTAAGGAGGACAATTAATCATCTGGAGAAAGAACTCAAAAAGGTGTACACCGCAAGACAGCAACTTTTTATTACCAGATCGAAGTCCCACCTTAAACAAGGCTGGATCACCAGCGATGGTGAAGAGTTATCAGACGAGAAACTTAGAGTTGATCAGAATATATATTACTGAGGCCAAAAAGTAGATGGAAATTTGTAAAAATCAGGAAAAAAGTCATTTTAAAATGGAATGCCATATTGTCGAAATGGGAATCCATCGAATAAATATGATTTCTCACTATAAATTATAATTTTTGCCATTTTTTTTGAATGGAAAATCATTTTAAAATGGATTTTTTACCACCCATCTACTTTTTGACCGCAGTGTATGATAACATAAAGCAGATGAAAGACACGAGGGCAAAATACTGCAGGCAGATCAACGAGATCAGAGCACAAATTCAAGAGTACAAGCAAGAATTATTTCTTAGAAACCAGAAATCTCAAGACGCCAGTGATTCTACAAAGTTCGATCTTGATGATAACACAAGGGCATATAATGGTAAAGCAGAGGACGCCCAGTTGGATTGGGAAGTAGCAAAACGCAAAAGTATTCTGGCACTGATAATGGAATAGTAACAATGACGGAGACTGTTGGGTTTGACAAGGAGCGGTTTGATTTTCACCTCGATCTTTACAATAGATATGCCGTATTGGGTGAGGAAACGGATGAAGGTATCTCTTTTGTCATTTAAATAAAAATACAGGCGTATACTTATTTTGATTGGAATATATGTTGATTCGTCGCAGACCAATTCTCTTGAATTTCTGCGCTTACCAGAAAGCTATGAAATCAAGGCCAGAGTTGTACACCATGAAACAGGTGGTAAGAAAATAGCAAAGTACCTGGAGAGAAAAAAGCACCATTTAGACCATCAAGACGTGGTTCTTGTTGAAGCAACACAAAGCACACTCGAGTTTTACAATGCTACCAGCGGCGATCAATTCACACAGTCATTTCAAATTCACAAAGAAATCAGACAGCAATCCAGAGATCTTTACTATTCCCATGCTCGAATGAAATTACTAAAGAAGAACGAGTACCAACGTCAGAGAGCGCTTGAAATCACTTGTCCGAAGGAAAGGGGAAATATCAAAGCACCTCAAAATCGCCCGGTCATGTTCATTGGCGATAGAGGGCATGTCATAGGTTCTCCAATAAAAAGACATATCAGGTACGGTGGTCATTGGAAAGAGATTAGGCATGGTCGCTACACACCAGTTATTATTACGAATGAATACAACACCTCGCAGATGTGCCTCTATTGCTACCAAAAGCTATACCATCCATTGAAGAAATCAAGGAACAAGCAAGGAGAAACAGTTGCCAAGTCCATAAATGGAACTTTCCAATGCGAGAACCCATCATGTATCTCATTTAGATTTGGCCAGGCTTGTCACGGGCGTGATGCCCCCTCAGTCTTGGTCATTGGTACTAAAGGCCTGTCAACGCTATTGTTTGGTTCTCCTTTCCCTCCATTGAACTCAAGAATCAGTGTGAAGTTGTCAAAAAGTCTAAAACAAGATGCACTAAATGCAATTAGCTATTTAAACTCAGTGAACTATATTTGCTCAATTTAATTCTTTCCCGTAGGTTTCCCTTTCCTTTCCCCTTTTTATAACAATTTCCCATGCGTTCAAAGACACTTATTATTTTAGCTTCTTCAAGTGAGAAAACTCAACTTGAGTTGGATATCTTGGTAAGATTTTGCCCCCCTTTTTTTAAAGATACTATGTTATTCATGCCTTATCTATTTCGTAGAGTAAATATGAATCTGATTTTTTGAGGCTCAGAAATGTCCCAAAGGGTTTATTGCCTGTCTCTGGAAGAGCTGTGCTTAGCTGGTGGTATGATTATGTACGTCAATTCTTTGGGGCTATTTATATCATTACAAATGCATACAAGTAAGTAGTTTATACGTGTTTTAGTGGTAGTTTGTACTGATAAGCATGCAAAAAGCTTCAAGTCTGTAGAGCGTTGGGCTAGCAGTGAAGGTTTCCCTAGAGAAAATATTCTTAACTGTGGCATAAGGTAAAAAAAGAAAGGAAAAGTCTTGTTGCTTTAACAAAGGAAAAGCTAAATCTCGAGAATTTAGTAATGGTGTGTTGTCTGATCTGGCATTTGCTCATCGCGTCAAACCCATTGAGACAGATCTTGTCATCACTACACCTGACTTGTTATGTGACCCAGACACAATCAATTTAGAGAATCAACTAATAGGAGAAATCGGAAATTTTTTCATTACTTCATCAGAAAAATTGCCCGTAGCCTTTGGTTTGTGTCACGATAAGGTGGTTGGTTTAGATTGCTTTATTGAATCTCAATTAAATACGAGTGAGGAGAGCAAGCAATGTTGGGAGGCGTTGGCAGACTATGCTGGTGATTATCAAACACATGTAGTGTCAGGTGATCATTTCCAGTTCCTCGATCGCGCAATCACCTTGGACAGCTATATGGAGAGCTGGATTCACTGCTTGGATAACAAGTTGGAGGGTAACAATGTATTTAAACTCGAACCTCTTAATGTCAAGGCCTATGCACGTGTAGGTTTGATGGGAAATCCTAGTGATGGCTTTTATGGTAAGCAAGATAAAGTTACAAAAAAAAAGAGAGAAAGTGGATTCATGTATCGCTTTTCTAGGAAAAACCATGTCACTTCTCATTTCCAACTTCTGGGCAGAAGTAACCTTGATCCCAAACCAGCCCAATGTGAAAGAAGTGAGCGCCATCACCATTTTACCTAACCCTGTGTCTGATCCTCACAAATTCCCATCTATGGAGTGCTTGGTCGCTGTTTCCCAAATTGATGGCTATGAAGCCGGCGATCGCCTTTTACAGGCCTGCTGTAAAGTATTCTACAGCTACTGCCGTGAACAAAAGATTTCCATCAACACAAAGCAGGGTTTCCGTATGATGTTTGAAACCAATATTCCTCGCCAAGTTGGTTTAGCAGGTTCTTCTGCTATTGTCACCGCCCTCTGGAAATCCCTCATGCAGTTCTATAACGTAACAGCAGATCAGATTCCTTTGGAGATTCAGGCTAGTCTTGTGTTGGACGTTGAGCAGGAGGAATTAGGTATTGCTGCTGGTCTTCAGGATAGAGTTATTCAGGTAATTTATTCTAGAAATCAAGCTTGAATGCAAGGCTTTTAACATTTCCACATAAAACAGGCTTTTGGAGGTTTGGTATACATGGACTTTGATCGTGAATACGTAGAAAAGAACAAACATGGAAAATATAGCTTATTGGATGTGTCGCTTTTACCAAAGCTATGGCTTGCATATGTAGCTGATCCAGAAGATTCTGGAAAGGTACACAGTACCGTAAAGCAACGCTTCAAGAACGGTGATCAAGAGGTATGTACTTGTATATAGAAACACAATGCTTTTAAGACTGAGGTTGCTCATGGTTTATATATAGATTGTTGATGCCATGGAGCAATTTGCATCCTTCACAGAACAGGCCCGTGAGAGTCTATTAGAAAAGGACCACTCTCGTTTTGCTGAGCTCATGTCTGCCAATTTCAACTTGCGCCGAGATGTATACGGTGACGCCGTTGTAGGTGCAGCCAATTTAAGAATGATTGAACTGGCAAGACAGCACGGTTCTGTTGCCAAGTTCCCCGGTAGTGGTGGTGCAGTAGTTGGCATGTGGAATGGATCAGATCCTGCTTCAGAGCAGAAGGATTTGTTGGACTTGAGACGCGCTTTGGAGAAGGAGGGCTATGTATTTTTAGAATTAACACCAAAAACTTACGCTTAATAACATTATAAATTTCAATTAATAAAGAAAAAAGAGAAAAAAAGAAACGCCTTTATTCTTATTTGCGATAATTATCACCTCATTTTTTTGGTTTTCTGCAACATGACCAGAAATCTGACAAATGTCAATTTTAACTTTTGTGTTCCGCTTTTCACCACCCCTTTATACTTTTATAAATGTCTTTCACATTAAAGTGTAAATATCCTTTTTATATGTACATGATGTAATAAGGACGGGGTGCATCTAAATGAGTCAATGGAGCTGCTCATGGTTGTAATTCATATCCCCAAGTCAAAGTTTTCCACCTTTTTTTGACATATTACTTGGTTGTGTATAACAATAAGCCATTGAGGGGTATTGACAATGGTTTGTTATTTGAGTCAGCAGTTTATGTCTTCCGCATTTGAATTCTCACACTCACTACCAATACAGACGGATAGGTTTCGCATCTCAATGCACGTCTATTTACCTTGCAGATGTACGACAATGGTATCTCACATATCTTGTCAAACATAATCAACATATTTCAAATTGATATTTCCTGTTTTACTCAGTAACAACATATATATCTGCAATGCTCATCGTGAGTTTATCAATCAGGAAACTCCTTCGTATTAACATAGCGTTCTATGCAATGGGCTCATGGAGTTACATTACAGTTTTTTTCTTCTTCCGGTCCAAAAATGATTGGTTGCAATCTAGATAATATTGGTTTCGCATCTTACCAAGGAGAGCGAAAGTTTTTCTTATTAACTAAACTTTTCGCAAACCCCACATATGTATAAAGTATCTATATATACCAACCAATGATCAATGTACCTAAATATAAATATAAACTAAACTAAACTATTAGTTTTTTTATCGAAGTTTCTTTAATGGCAATAGTGTTGAGGTTTTAATAAAATTAAAAATGAATATAGGCTTCCAAAATCAACAAAATTCCCATTTGAATCTCTTAATGATTAATTTATATGTATTAGGAGCATTTAAATTATGTACAAGAAAGTAACCTGTGTTAACTAATAAAGGTTACCTGGAATATACCATCTAAAGTGAACTTTTTTTTTTAGTTAAATTATTACAACAACCAAATGCATGGGACTACCGAATGATCGGTTTCAAAAAAATGTAATAAACAGTGGGGAAAGCATGGGTTTTCAGGAGGTAAAAAAGGGAACAGAATTAGTAAAGTTTTATAGTTTATAACGGTAATGTTTTATTATCACTATTATGAAGTGACAAAGTGAGATGCATACAATAGAATGCATAAAACAATAAACCAATCCTCTTATCTAATCTTTTTATTATTTAGATAAGTTCTATCAAATCTTTTAATATCTAAAACTTTGTAATTTTAAAAGTTTTAGGATTTTTAAATTCTGGATACAACGCTAAAGACGTATATCTATTAAATTTTTGATCCATTGAATCATAATATCAATTGATTTACGTTAATGCTTACGAGCATTAGTCTCATTTCTTTTGGTGTCACAGAAATAGCACTTTGTGCAATAGTTGTTATGGATTTACCTTTTAAACCAAAAACGATACAAAGTAGGGTTTATATTTCTACAGACTATGATGATCCCAGTTCAATGTCACTAACTCAAAATTCTAGAATCAACCACACGGAACCTCTAATGAGCTAGAAAAAGGGGCAACATTTGCCATAAAATGAAGTTCCCCGGGTCATCTTGACACACACTTACTGAGTTTTAAAACTCATTGAAAAGGAAAGGCAGAAAACAAGAAATAAAATATGCAAGGACCTGCATCACTTTTTATGATGCTATTTTAAACTCTATCTTTATTTTCGAAACAATAAAGGAGGGTAAAGATATTATTAAAAAAGTCTAGATTCGGTTTGAGCAAGAATAATGGCCAAATACTCTCATTTTGTATGTAACCTTGTCCATATATATTCGGGCGTCCTGTGTCCGAGGTTTCAAGAGAAAAATGAAAAACTTTGGCAAGAAAAACCTTAAAGACCATTAAGGTTTAGTTTAGTTGTAATAAACCGTAAATACATTTTCGTAAAATCATACCGTGTCAATTATACAAGTATCTTCAATGAGAAAATGTATATATATTATAGACGTATGTACACTTTTTGCCTATATATTCATATAATTATAGGATGGGTAGTGTCTGATAAAGGTTAAAATTCATAAGTTTAGCATCCTCGGATCTCTTAATTACATAATAACTTATTTTAAGAGAATATATCCATAATCTTATGTGTTGTAATTGAAAGCTATTTTTATTAACCGATTGAATTTAATTTTGCCCTCTCAATAGACTACTCAGATTATATATCTATATGTCACATTCACCACTTGTTAAATAAGAATAAAAAAGAATAACAAGTTTTACGTTACATAATTAAAATTACATCATTTTATCTTCACACCATCAATTGCTCTCTTTTGAATTTATAAAATGTGTTAAATGTATAAATGATCCATATAAAGAATACATTTGATAATCTGCTGCTTGCATAAAAGTTTATTTTCTTAATGAATTTAATTGTAATCAATAAAGTGATTTATGAAATATTACCGGACAATACTGGAATTCGAAAATGTAGTTAGTTTGACTGGTGTACAAAAAAAAAAGGCTCTTATGAAAAGTATTATAGAGTGACAATTATAAAGGTGTGTATATTTCATAATTTAATGAAAATCTCTATAAACATTTTAATGAATCGAGATTTGTCAAATGACAGTGTTATAATCTACCTTTTTAGCAATATGATCTTCTTACTAACAAATATAATAAAAACAAATAAAAAGGACAAAATGATATCTCGAGAAAGAAAAGTGTAGCACAAGTAATGCCCATTCATCATATCAGAACACAAATATTTTAAAATTGGAACGGAGCTAACTGTAAGAGTCAAAGAAATGGTAATCGAGAAAAGAATAGAGATAAGAAAAAAAAAAAGGTTAGTAACATTTGTAATGAATGGTCAGTGCTCCATCAAAACAACCTTTTTTTTTTCTAAAAAAAACAATCCAAAAATATACATTCAAGGAAACCCACCCATTTCAAGGTTATAAATCATAGTTTAAAGAGAAAATTCAGATTTTTCATATCAATACAAGTGACTTTTTTTAATATTTTACCTTTTCGTTTCTTCTTAATTGCCCAAAAGGCGAGTGGTGTCGATCAAGAAGCATATATAAATAAATTTAAAGTGCCGCATAATCGTGCTCAAGGTGTGTTGGTGCTCCCAATAGCCTCAATATAAAACGATACCGGCACGCGGCCATAAAGCAAAGAGCATTGATCAAAACCATTCGATACAAGTATGTTGTACATATTGATTAAAAATATAAATGGGAAATACAACTCTTATTAATTCAATGTCCACTTCAAATTACAAAAGAGAAGATGGTTTTTGTAATTGAGAATCCTTGTGTTTGTTTTGGCACTCGGGTAATAAGTTGAATAAAGTATTGCTGCATACTTTATTGATATCTATATTGATGTTTTTTTTTTCATCTTGATTTACGCGCTGTCATTCCATCGTATTGGACATAAAAAGAAAAACATGGGGTTAAACACACACAAGACGGGGATGTTGCACAATGTGATTTTCTTACTTTATCATTATCTTTCTTCTTTTTTTAAGAATATGATTTAAGTTTAGATACACAAACCTACATCTAGTAGTTCAATCTAGTAACAGAAAATGAGTGAAAGGGAAAAAAAATTGAGGGAGAAAAATAGAAGGAAAGAAAAAATTAGATATGGCACTATGTCATAGTTAAATTGTACCAGAAAAGAAATTATTAAGTAGGTAACAGAAAAATTATGGGATTTACGATAATCTGATGACTACAAAAAAAAGGAATTTAGTCATAAAAAGAAGGTATTATTATATATGTGTATGGGTGTTTAAAGAGAAGAACATGAACTATTTTCGTTCATTCTCCCTTTTTTTTGCAAGTACAAAAGATAAGCTAGCAGTTACATCTAATATTATAACTGTGATAAATATATTGGTTTATTATAAAAGTTAAATAACGAATGGATATTGTATGTGTGCGTGTGTTTGAATCTAGCGTGGCACATAAAAAAAATCCATTGTCTATTTCTTACCAACCAATTTGTCTTTGGTACGACATGTCTCACTTTTTTTTTACCATTCCACAAGCATACAAAGCAGACAAAAAACTTTCTTTTGGTCAATTTGAATTTAAGCAATACTTTATATAAAAAGTCGCGGAAAATAGGTATTACTTTTATTCTTTTTCTCCTTTTTCTACTTTATATATTTTTACCTTTGTTATTTTGACATTTTCCCTTTTTTATTACTATACCAAATTTTTCTTTTTTTTTAATATATCTATTTTAACAAAAAGACAAGTGGAATTTCAGTTAAAAAAAATAAAGAGGCACGACAGAGCAGAGACGAAGAGGAAAAGAAGTTATAAAAGCTTTTTTTTATGACAAGAAAAAAAGAAAAGTCATCTGCCTTGTATATAATAGACATTTGTTTTTTGACAAAGCAGCAACAAAATAAACAACAATCGATAAAAAAAAACAGCAAAAAAAACAATACAATAAAAGATGAAGGCAGACACTATTGGCTACTTGATTAGTAGTATACTTTGTTTTATAGGGACATGTATGATTGTATATAAAGTTATTCGACAGCCAAACCGACTCCGCTTTTTTATTCTAACATATGCACTCTTTACGTTACCCGCGTCTATTGTCAACACATTAACAAACGAAGGATTTACCTCCCAGAGATGTAATTCTCTCTTGTATCTCGTTGTTACATTTCTTATGTTATTGTCACACATGTATATGTTAACAGATATGGGCTGCCGATTACGAAGCGAAGAACCCAATTGGAGACATCCACTCGTCCTTGCCAGCGTTTTTTTCCTTTTATGTGCACTCGCTATGTTGCTTTCACAAATTATTGTATTATGCCAAAAACCTGACTGGGAGTATCCCTTATGGAGTACATTTATTGTTGGTATTTGTATCTCCATTGTAAGCGTGAGCTTCATCTTTACCTACACTTTTATGCCCCTTATTTATTGGAAGAAGAACAGAAAAACTGTCGGCTACTCAAGAACCACCGCATTAGGGGTAAGTTTCTAGAAAAAATGCATCAATTATATATACTGACATTTTATATAGATTTGGTTTTTTACTTTACAAAACATATGGTTCGTTTGCTATGGAGCACTTTACATCTGGTTCTTTATTGAAAACAACTGGAAGTATTGGCAAATCTTATTAGCATTTGATTACACACTCCGCTATTTCCAAAACCTGATCTACTCCTGGCCACCACCACCATTGATTATTGATTTCCTGACAGATCAATTGGCCACCACCGTGATCCACGTCGGAAGTAACCGAGACAGATACAACGTCAATGTTGTGATGAATTCAGAAACCTACACTAATGGTGGCGACGCTCCAATGCATACGTTGTCCAAAGGAAAGAGAACCGATTTTATGAACGAGAGCGGAGATAGCCTATACGGTAGTAAGACGACTATTATCAGTTAAGATGATGAATAGAATATAATTTAC
>VCJC01002127.1:8690-37782 GCA_024140195.1 Backusella luteola | reverse complement strand
AAAAAAAAAAAAAAAAAAAAACTTTCCTTAAAAACTTTTATTTTTATTTTTATAATCTTTAAACCAAAGAGGCTCCAATGACTCTAGCTCCTCCAATTCATTGGCCACACCGTTCGTGATCTCCTCACGAACATCAGACACCTTTCTCATCTTCATGGGTCCCGTTTTGCCGCCCAATCCCAGTGCCTTTTGATCTTGATCCATGCGCTCCAATCTGGCCAACAGGTTGCGCTGGGCCCACACTTTAAATAATTGCTGTAAATAGTCCTTATTTTGCTGCTGAGAGGCGGGATAGGCCTGAATGCGTGCATCGTCCCACTGGATATCCCCGGATTGGAACTGCCCCACTGCCTCCGTGGCAAACTTCTTGACAAGCTGCATCACAGGATTTGACCCCCATCCCATCTGCCACTCAGGCTCAGCCACGTCCAGTTTGATCCAAGGTCCATTGTTAATCCATTGCTCGATACCCTCTGGCTTGGTGGGGTCGTACTGATAAATGGGGGGGTCGTTCGAGTGCGCTGATATGACAATGGTGCGAGGCTCATCCTCGCTTTTGGGATCGCTAAACTGGGCAATGTAAACCGGCCAGTAGACGGGGTAGGCGGCGCCAAAGCGTACCTTGGCATCAGAGAGTGTATACGTGCCTGATTTATGCGTGAGCGAGTTGAGCTGGAGACCCTCTATGGCTTGAGGCGCACGGGCTTCCAGGTCACGGATAGGATCGACGGTAAAAGGAATGACCTCAACGTCATCCATGTCCTTGTAAAGCTCGGGAGTGAAAGGAACGAGCTTATCGGCATTATTCAAAAGGGACTGTGATAAACAGAGATAGGATATGGGGCTCCAATTGGTGCCGGGCCAATAGCAGTCAAACCCAATACCAAGCAATTCACGTTCGGGCTCAACGGGACCGTCCTGAGAGGGCGAGGTGAGTTTTACATTGGCGGTTATGCCCATGTCGTAAATCCAAAATGGAAGGTAGGCTTTGCGAACTTGGTAGGAATCAACAGTTTCATTGACCTTGGGCATTTGCTTTGAGAATATCTGAAATACAAGAGTTGTTTATATATTGTGCGTATATACAATAGGTGCAGTGCTTACACTTTTGATAATCTTGAAGAGGCTCAAGAAGGCATGTCGATTTACATATGAGGCAATGTTAACAACCTGTGCCACTTTCTCTTCTGGCAGCGTAAAAGGCATAGAATAGACCTTGCGTGGGTCAACATTATTAGAATAAGCACGTTTTATAGAATAAAGAGGAATAGGTTTATGTACTATATTTTGACGTAAAATAACACGTAACATTATTTGTATATATAAAGATAACAGAAAAAATACAACAAAAGGGGGGTTTTTTTTTTATGAAAATGCATTAATTGCTCCGACTCAATTGCTCGTTGAAGTAACGTATGTGCTAGGGATAATGCCTGATTTAACTACCTTCTTTGTGTGTCCATCTAAAAGACATGCACCCCACCATCCCGTCTCGGATTTGGACACAATGCCAAAGAAATCATTTCGTTTGAATGATATTTCATCTTCTTCTGTTGACTGGTAATCATGAGCAGCCACAGCTAAAATAGTAGATGGTATGAGTAACGTTTTTGTGATCATATTGTTTTCTTTTTCTTACCAAAATCAATGTAATCTATATCCTCTTCTTCGTTATTATTATTGGCAAATGGCTGTGTACGCTTTGATTGGTAATCTCTAGAGGCATACTTGCTACGCTGGCTATTATACGTGTCCCCATAGCTACTGCTGGTGCTAGGATAGCTTGATAAGGAGGATGTAGGATTGGAGGATAAAGTGGCATCGCTATTGTATTCTCTTAATGGTATTCTTCTTTGTTTTGGCTCTAGTGGCTGATCACCCATATTATCTCGAAGCATACGATCATGCAAGATCTGTGCAGAGGGATTAGAGGCATTTTGAGAGTACTGGCTTGATATATCTGACGAAGCTGTAGAATCATAGTGTGCGAATTCACTCTGGCGACCACCATTTAGTGTATCTTGATAACGCTGATTACCATAATAGAAGGGTCTACCATTTTGGTTATTGTTATTCATTCTCATTGAATTATTCACATCAATGGAACTGAGGCGACGGCGTGTGATGTTGTGATAATTCATATTGTCTTTATCATAACCAATGTTTCTTCTCTGGTAATGTCTGTCTTGAAGTGGAGAGGATACGGAGGCAGTTGGTTTTATATTGGGTTCACCACGAAGGGTAGAGTCTTTGGAATTGATCTCTTGAAGTAGCTCCTCATAGGCCAAGTCGGACTCTCTTCCTTCCTCGTCTTCTTCCTGGTCTTCATGTTCCATAATGTCTTGGGCCAATACTGGTTCAGAGAAAGCATTTGTATTGATAGTTTTGCTATGATGTTCTAATTCTTCAATTTCTTCATCATCGGAATCTTCGTCTTCATTGTCTTCATTGTCTTTGGGTGACATGGAGAGTGGCGGAGGAGGTGATCGCGAATGGAATACAGGCTTAATTTCTTCCTCTTCTTCCTCTTGTTCTATAGTATAAAGTGGACCATTTGCACCACCTTGGCTAAGAAATGATACTTGTTTTGGCTTTTCACCCGATGCAGACGATGTATATTCAAATGCAACAGGGGTGTCTTGGTTTACTTTGCCTTGTTCTTCGAATTTTGTCTCCTGCTGTTCATCTACTTCTAATTCATACACAAAATCTTCACCCTCTTCTTCTTCTTCTTCTTCTTCTTCTTCTTCTTCTTCTTCCTCCTCGTCATCATACGAGTCATAAACTTCCATACGACCCATCACCATAACAGGTTCCTCCTTGTTCACCATGGTTGTTTCTTTAGTATCTTCTTGTAGTCTAATCTCGGTATCATCTTCATTCTTATCATCTGGGTGATTTCTGAATTTATCCATTAAATTTTCAACATGCTTTGATTCCTTGTTTTCATCTTCAGGTTCATTTGATCTGATGGTATCACCATTGCTATGAGTAGCATGTCTTTTGGTACTTTCATATAAAGTGGTCAACTTTAAATAGTCTTGAGGACCTATATACACATATGAATGGTTAGGTAAAACCTAATGCGTTTGTGTAACATGATACTTGCCTGGTATGACATCACTTGATCTATTTTCAACAACAAAATCGTCTAGATCATGATCTACATCAATAGCCACAGCTGCATCATTTACCCTTTCACAAGCCTATGTAAAAGGGGATAAATATTTACCGATTTATGACTTGAGAAAAAAAAAACTATACTTGCCTTGATTTCACCTTCCAGACAACCAACAATTAAATTTGCATAGTTTGTTATATTGTTTTTAATGAATTCGAGCCTTTCCTGCTCTAATTTTTCAAAGTTCTATTTTGTGATGAATGAGTAAATTGGGATTTATGATTATTAATTTTCTTTTTTTTTTTTTTACCTGGCAAGCCTTTTCCCATTCAATATTCCATTCATCAATGATATCTGCAAGGTCTCTCATTGCCTCATCGTATACTTTTTCTATAAAAGAGAGAGGGGTTAGTATATACTACATTTGAAAGTAATAAAACTACTTTACGAAGGTTCTTAATAGCAGGCTCAGACATTTTATGAATAGCCATTTTTTCCTTCTCGGATGAATGCTTTTGCACCAAAGCATTGGCTTTGGCCACCTCCACACTGTGGCGTTTGATAGCCTTTTTTAAATAAAAAATGAGTTTGATAAATAAAGTCATATATTTTTATTATTTATATATTTACCGTTTTTACTAACTGGATCTGGATTTTTCGACGATGCGATAATTTATTAATAGTGTTTTGGAGCTATATAAACAAAAAAAAAAACAGATCAACATGTGTGCATGTGTGCTATGTGTCCATATTATATACTTTACGTCTTTGCGTAACAAACGTTGTTTGTTCAAAAGCTTGGATAAAGGCGTAGAAACTTTATCTTTCAATAGATTTGCCAATTGCAAATGGGAATCAGCGACAGACTGGAACTCTGATTGCATCAGCAATAATGTCTTGTTTGAAGAGCCTGTTTCCATGCTGGAAGGCTTTTGTTTCTCTGCAATCTTGAGTAATGTCTTCCCATACTCCTCTTCCAGTAAAGCTCTAAAGTAAACATGTCAGTAATGATGGCGCCAGAGATTTAATATAACCATACCTTGCTTCATATGCATGCTTAAGTCTTTCGCATGTTTGTTTTGCACCTCGCATTCTTTCCATCATGACAGTAACACCATTCTTCTTTGGACTCTCCTATTGAATTGGTGTTAAATTAAAAAAGGTAATTTAGCTTGAATTTTTTTTAATTAAAGCGGTTTTCTTTTTAATACCCAAAAGTTATCAGCAAAAGTGTAATTCCTCGTCATTGTCGTTTAAAAGTAATAAAAAAAAAGGATAAAGAAGAAAGAAGAAAGAAGAGGAAGAATAACAATAAACAATTGCTTTATTTTGTTTATTAAACAACAATTATAAGGTGTTGTTTACATTTGTTCCTTATTTGGAATACAACAAAAGTGGGTTACATTTTATTTTTAAAACTCATCATCCGCCTGGATCACACACACACACAGAAAGACTCGGTGGTAAAAATATCATTTTAATTACCATTGAATTCATTATGATTACTAAGATCAAGACACGTTTTTCTTGCAATTAGCATTGCTTAACATTGATTCAATATTCATTAAAATGCCCTTTCTCTTCTTGCTTTTAGTCTTGTTACTAACGCTTACTTTTGTTTTACAAACGCCAAAGTTACACTCGACCTACTTTTTCAAGAATGGCAGTTTAAGATAATTAAACTTTTTTTTATTTCCCTTTTTTTTCTTTCTCCTTTCTCTCCTTTCCTTTCCTTTCCTTTTCTGTTTTTTTTTCTTTTTCTTTTTCTTTTTTTTGTATATAATTTATTACAAATGTCTAGTAATAATAATAATGACAGTAAAATATCAAGTTCAGCTGGTCTGGATTTACTAGGAAGTAATTTATTAAAGAAAAACAAAAGTATTATTTCAAGAGTGAAGCGTTCTTTATCAGCAAATGGGAGACCTCAAGCACAAAGGTAAAGTAAACGGAGCTCGATCCCAAGAACATGATTCTGATTTCATTATTAAGTAGATTAGCAATAAGAGAGGTTGCCATGACCAACAATATAAACTCGAATATCAAAATAAATCCAGAGCTAAATTATTACTCGACCTCCACGCCCATTAGCCGAGACCTCAATATGAGCCCTTTACCTCATTCACACCTAAGCTATGAAACATTTGCTTCAACTTCAGCCACAAATCTTTCTATTCGTTCTTTTCCAGTAACGAGACGTGCCTCGACAAACCAAGTATTCCCAAGTAAGGTGTCCAAGAATATCCATAAGAGATCACATCCATTCATCATCTTTTTTTTAGAGAGACAAACAGCGGATTTCTTATTACTGGATAAGCAGCGCAACCAGCCAAAAACAATATTCGAAAGTCGAACCATAGAAAATGATAAAGTTCAGCCATTGATACAAGTCGCCAGCGATGAACCGAGTGTAAGACATGCACCTGCGCCCGCCATGTATTGGTCTCATCCAAAAACATACGGCACTATACCGCCACAAGTCAGAGCACATGCCAGTGTCGTGTATGAAGAGAGGATGTTTGTCTTTGGTGGATCTACAAAATCACAGCAATGTCTGGATACGTTGTACACATTGGATTTAGGTTAGCCCCCTTTTTCATGTTTATGATTATATATACTTATTATCGATTTATAGATACATTTACGTGGTCAAAACCTCGCGTCTATGGACATGTACCACCCGCCAGTCGCGCACATTGTCTCACCGTCGATGAAAAACGAGCCTTAATATATCTCAGTGGCGGCGGTGATGGAAGTATATACCACAACCAACTCTACATTCTCGACATCCACACCATGACATGGTCTATTGCCGAAACCAAGGGAACAACACCGACAGAACGACGTGCCCACACCTCCATCATCTGGAATGATGGGTTATATTGTTTTGGTGGCGGTAACGGTAAAAAGGCACTGGGAGATGTACACAGACTTGATTTGAACAAGTTGGAATGGCAACTTGTTACGCCCCAGGGTAAAAGACCGTCATCGAGAGGTTACCATACAGGCACCCTGGTAGGTGATAAATGGGTCATCTATGGCGGCAGCGATGGCAAGGAGTGTTTTGGAGGATGTCATGTCTTGGATTTGGCAACAGAGTCTTGGCACCAGATTTACCTGGATAGTCAGCTTCCGAGATTGTCACATACGGCACTAAGTATTGGATCATTTCTGTTTATCATTGGTGGCCATGATGGATCGCAGTACTGTAATGACTTGGTCATGTTGAATTTGGGTAAGATAGTGTGTTTGAAATCCCATTTATGATATTAATATCTCCTCCCTCTCTTAGTAAACATGGCTTGGGAGACGAGAAAAGTGTATGGACAGGCTCCTACACCTAGAGGTTATCATACCACCGTACTTTATGATAGTAGACTCTTTTTATTTGGTGGCTATAATGGTCAAAGCTTTTCAAACGATGTCTATATACTCGATTTAAGTAGCTATGCTTATCTACCACAGATCATGAACTTTGATATTGATACAGAACCATAATTCATAATTTCCTCTCCCCCTCTTTTTTTTAACTTTTTAATTTCTTACTACAAAATACCACACTAATACCTTTTTTTTAACTATTACTACAAAAGAACCAATGTTTGACACAAATCAAGAAGAAGGGACTTTTTTTAATAAATAAAAATAATGATAATATTGACTATTTTATATTTGTCTTTGACCATATAATAGTGTTAGCCTTTATGACCCTCAATGGAGATGACAATACCACAGTTTCTGTTTTTGGAATAAAAAGTGACACATAGCCAATCAGCGTGCGAGCGTGCGCGTAGTAAAAAAGCCGGCCAACAAAAAATTAGTTGTCTGACTTCCAAATCTGGATTTTTATAACGCATGTAATGTGCGGCAGTTACTCAGCCTATAGGCTGGTTAATCGAATATCTCAACTGATGATATTTCAAATTTTCAACTCCATATCTAAAAGTATGATGGTTATGTTAATTAGACTACAACGGTATCTGATGAGAAATTTCTGATTTATATTTTGTTTTTTGCTATTTTTTTATTATTTATTTGTTTAACAATAAGAAAATACAAGTGGTCTTTTTTTTTTGTTAAAAAAAAAACAGATTTATATATCTTTGTGCAAGCATGTATGAGTTTTTGAGGCGAATTTTTTTAAAAAAAATTTTTTTTTGTTTTTTTTTTTGTTTTTTGTTTTTTACTTTGTCACTTCTTGTTGCTGTTTCCAAATATCAATTCTTTCACGAATACGTTTTTTAAGATTAAATTGACGATGTAATAGTATTCTCATATCATCCTTTCTATCAGTGAGTCGCACTAGATTTGTTTCCAAAAATCTTCTCAATTCAATCAATTCGGTATCTGATTTCTCGCCAAGATAGGCTTCAATGGGTATAAGATTACTAAAATTGAGTGATGCTGCGTGTGGGGTGTTGTCGACAAGGAAGGTTTTGCCAAGGTCTCTTCCCAGCGCGCATAAATCTTTGATGTAAAGAATTTCTTTGGTTAAAGCGGACTTCATTCGAATACATGATTTACGAGTCAACATGTGCCTATGTTAAAAAGTTAGAAAACAAAATAAAATAAAATAAAATACAAATAAAAAGAGAGAAATACTTTACGTAATCAATCTTCCTTCCGGATCTAAACAGTTCCGTACCATACTTGCATAATCTTCCCTTCCCGCTGTCCACACAACAACTTCAAATATACTCGCAGCCCATTTTAAAAAATCAAGTGCACCTGGCCGAAGTGTGCCTGCTAATAAACAGCTATTTCCATCCTTTGCAAATATTACATAATCAACATCGTTTCCACTTGTGTCTTCGCGGTATGTATGCAGTAATGTTTCATCCAAGTCCAATACTATAACTTTCTGTATTAGTCATCTTTAGTATTGTTTTATTTATTATATTTACCAAGTGTTGGCTTATTGTCGTCTTTTTTGGGTGGTAAATGAGGCTTCATTCCTTTTAATCGAGCATGCATGGACGGCCAACGAGCCATTAAAGCATCCAACGTGGAACATTCGATGCTAAATAAAAAGGCAAAACGTTCAGACTATTATTAAAAATAAAAAATAAAAAGAGCTTTACTCATCCAATTGTTCCAGTAAAGTATCTACTTTAAATGTGCTTGGTTCGTCGTCAAATGAATCCCGTGAGCGGGAGATTGTTAATAACGGTGGATCCTTTACTAAATCATCTTCTTGCTGACAACCCGTATTGCTCTGTAACTTTGCATGCTGATAACGAGTTAGGACCATGTCTCTTATGTTTTGTTTTTAAAAAGAAAGAAAGCTGTACTTTTGCTGATCGAAGGTCGAACTGAATCAGGAGTAACTATTTTTGAAAAAGGATAAAGAAAATATAGGAAATCTAAAGAAAAAAAAAGAAGCTGCTTGCCTGATAAAACATAAAAAAAGGAATCACCTGACCAATACCGTCATGTGACCATCTACAATTGAACCTCAGCAATGAAGCCAGATTAATGGATCAACTTTTTAATGCCACAAAATAAAAAGGTGGACTCATGAGTAGAATATACGCAGTTGAGATTAATATCAGAAACGATCAGAAACGATCTACTTGAAGATTCTTTATCTTTAACTGAAAGATTCGTAGCGTTGGAGTTCCAAAAACTGTCTTTTTTTAGCTGAGAGAGAGGACACCACTTATGCTCGAATCAGGTAGAGATATAAAATGATTTGGGATTATTGCACTTTTTCGACACGACTAAATGACATGCTAATTCTCAAGTACCATGGTTTAAAATCATATCCAACTTGATAGTTGAGTGCGGGCTATTCAAATAATTAATACTTTTATAAGTATACCTTCATTCGTAGGGCAATACAATTTCTCTCAAGTTAGGGAACATATTGCAAAGCATTCTTTTATCGAAAAGAAAATTTGTACCTGAATCTAGTTTTGGATATTCCGCTTGACTGGTTCGGTATGATCGAGAATCTACCATTTCTTTCAATTTAAGGAATATGCGATCGGTTACAAATCAGTTTATGGAATAAGCTGCATCGGTACAGTGCAATAACCGGAATCGACAAACAAGCATATAGTCTGGTTTGTCTTTTAAATAAAGATTAATAAAAAAATTATATAGAACTTCAAGAGGAATATGTTCCATTTTGGTAAAAAAGAGTCAACAAGAAATGTTTCATTGTTTCGTTCAACAAAGTACATGATTATTTATGATAAGCAAGTTTATTATTATAATAGTAATAGTAATAGTAATAGTAATAGTAATAGTAATAGTAATAGTAATAGTAATAGTAATAATAATAATAATAATAATAATACTTGTATAATAATAAACTTGCTTATCATAAATAATCATGTACTCTGTTGAACAACTACTGTTTTTAATAATTAAAATGTATGTTTCTCTTTTTCCTTCTATTATAAAAAATGAAGTCTACAATCTTTCTATTAAACTCGTCAAATTTATCTTTCTCCAGAAAAAAAAGGACAAAGGAAATCATGTGTTTTCTATTTTCAGCCTGAAAGTGAAAGTTTTTAGTGTATTTGCTTTCTGGAATGAAAATGGGTATAAGCCTTTCATAAAAGTATAAAAAGATATCGTTATATACACTCCATTTTTTACTACAAGAACATATTTCTTAGATCCACTTCAAACACCTTTTATTTCCCTCAAGAAGAATCGTGATTTTATCACTCGCTATATAGATTTCATCCATAAAAGGGCAATGACGAGAGTATAATCTGAATGCACATTATGTATTTAATAAAATAAAATGATGCATTTTGTTTGGTGTTTGTTTACAGAAGTAATACCATGAACCAATAAAAATACTTCACAATTGGAAGTACATTTAGCAGATTTAGTACATTGTTTATTCAAAATCTATAATTAGAGTACTCGCATTACCAATGAAATGCATTTTTTTTTATACATCATCCATTTTTTTTATAATAAAGAAAAGGAGAAGCGTATTTCTATATTTTAAAGGAGATTCTGCTTTTATATATTCTATGATTTCGGCTACTTGTAAACCTTTTTTCCCCTGCGTCTCTTCTCTCATTTTGAAACTTATATGGACGATTTATCCGAATACCAGGTCGCTGTTTTGTTTATTTGTTTGTTTTATATAAAAAAAAAATGAAATAATGATATTATATTATATAATAAAAGATGATTAAACGTAATAATACAATTAAAATGCTATTTCTATCAACGTTGTAAATAAAAGAAGGCAAGTAATTATTTCTGATTGTGAATAAGTAGGAGTTGATAAAATTAACTTTTTCAGGCAAGATCTCATGTTTATTGACATTTGATTTATTATTCACAGAATAAGCAAGCCAAGTTCAGGAGGTCTTTGACTAAAAATATCGTAAAACGTATGGTATGTCTGTTACCACCACTTCATGGGTTATTATAATAGTAACGATAAAAGACGAACTGTATATTTCTCAAGTAGTACAAGATAGAGATTCAAACCAAGGCTTGCTTGAACTAATAAAAGATGCAGCAATATTGTTGTTTTATAATAGAGGAACAAGAGTATATATGTTCAAAATATAACAATAATGAAAAAATATCGTACACCGTAATTCATTATTAGTACTTTAAATGTAATAAAAAGGCATTGTGTCAGATGTAACGCACATGTGTTGACCAAAAAAGAACGGTTGACCGTGAATTTGCACAAGTTTAAAACGCAATTTGATTTCGTGTACATGCAGAAATGGTGACAGCTGACTATCAATCAATCAATCAAGTGGTGGCAACAGTCGGTAGTTTCGGTCAATGAAATTTAATAAGCTGCATGAAAAAGTGTCTCGGAATAAAATGTGGATGATCGCCCTGACTTTTGTAGTGCTTTTTTTTTTGTACCGGAACAAGTACCGGAAATGGTAAGTCTCAAACCATATGAATGTTTGTTTCGCCACTTTATTATTTATTTATTTCTAGTTATTTATTTATTTACTTATTTTTATCTCTTGCTCTCTCTTTCCTCTCTTTCTCTTTCTCTCTTTTTTATTACAACATTAAAAAACAATAAAAATGCTCAGAGAAGATGAACATTATGCAGATAAAACACCTTTGGTCAACACTTCTTGCAATACAAACAACGAGCACGAAGAGAGTAGAGAACACAAAGAAGAAGTTAACAACCAGACAGAATCAGCAGTAACAGCGGCATCAGCGACAGAGCCAGTTAATAATCTCTATGGTAACAGCAATATTAAAAATAAAACTCGGCTAAATCCAACCCTTGCTAAATTCTACAAACGTCATTGTATCTATTCATCATCTCGTCACAATAACTACTCCAAATTATACCTAAACAACAATGCATTCAAACACTATTATAACAAAAAGCATAAGCAATTTTCAGAGTCATTAAAGTACTATAAATGGTATTATCATCATCACCAACACCAGCATTCAAAAAAAGAAGAGCAACAGCCAGTATCTTGGATTCCACCTATCAATGCAGACACTCTTGAAGAACTCTCCATCTCCCACATGTTCAAAAGTCTTCAACTTCGTCACGACCTCCTTTCTGATCCCCATTTATACTTTCGGCCCAACCTCGATGGCCCCTCCGGCCGAGAAAAGCGCAAACGAGCCGATCGTTACTGGAAACGAGTAGATTGCGCATTCCAACATGGCCAGGATTACGATTTCATTCGCATCATCATGCTGGAATTAGTCAAGATTCTAAAAACTCTCATCAACCCATTTGAGAATCATTCCGTCTTGTCCAGTACCTTTCGTTGGAATTTCCCCGATTATATTACTGCAGAAAATTTACAAGATATATTTGATCCCGAATTAATGATACAGCAGTTGAAATTCAATTGTTTGGATATTTCTAAACAATTGAGTTGTTTGGAATTGATCTTTCAGCATCTTTGTCCGAACCAGCCTCGGATTGAAGTCATGAAACAGTACTTTATCGAAAATGCTTTTGCAAAGGCATTAAGGCAATGCTTTATTATATTGGAAATCATTAAATTGGTAAGAAATGGTGATTATTTATATCTCAACACTTTTTACTAATAGCAAACAAACAAATATATATAGGATTGTGCCAATCGTATTCTGCGCCATTATCGCCATCTTTTGATTGAAACCTGTGCCGAGTTTGAATATCAATACTTTATTAAACAGCACGACCAAACACATTACACCAAGTCCGCTTATCAATGGCTCCATTCATTATATCAAACCCAAGGAAAACAATCGTTCGAAAGCATCTATTACCATGGGCTCGTTCACTTGGTTTCTGATGATGAAGAGACGGTGCGTGCCTTGAGCTTAAAGGCTCATGATTTCCCCATGACGCTCAAATTCGACGAAAGAAGAATGACACACCAGTTCCGTTACGAGTTTCAAAACATGATTGTCATCTCGATACTCATTATCCCCTATCGCCATCTCATCGGTAAAGAAGATCATGCTGACAACTTGACTAAATTAAAACAGGTCTACAATTCGTTATTAAAAAAGAAGAACAGTTGTCATCACCTTGCTCTGCACGCATGTGAGGCGGCACAGAAACCAGAGACAGTTGTCTTTTGGGAAGAATGGCTCTCACACAATTTGCAGTCCAATTCAAGTATATTTCGTTTAATGTATGAAAGAATCTGTCAACAACTGGTGTTCTACACTCGATATAATAAGCTTGATGATCATGTGCCATTCACCGGTTTGGAAGACGAAATTGTAATGCTTGGTTCTAAATTGAAGGCCATTGCAAAGTTAAATTTGGATGTTTTTGGTAATTTGTATAAAAATGTGGCTAAAGAGATCTTGAATGATTCTTCATAATAGCATTGTTGTATATAAAATATATTTTATAGAATATTAGAAAAATAGTATATTATTTCTACGTAAAAACTTGTCATTTACTTAAAAAATAAATAAATAAACAAATAAATAAAAAGCTTATTTTCAACAATATAGTGTTTGTTTGTTTGCATGTTTGTATGGAGACGAGTGGCGGTCTCATTGACGGATATAAATTTAAAGTTCCCTCTCTTATAATATTGTATTCGTAATAATAATAATCATAATATATATTAAAAGGAGCACATAAGCTTATTATTGATATCATGAATATCAGTATTCCAAATGCATGACTTGATTGATCTTTCTAAATGCACACAAGGAGTGAGAATAATTATTTAAAGTAATTCCTTTTTTTTCTCATATGAATAAAAAAAATCACTCCGATTTAAATGGATTGTTTTAGGCATTTTAACAAGACTATTTGATTGATTGATCTGCAGAATACAAATTTATCGGAGGAAGATCATTTTATGGTAAAATATGATATAGCAAGTAACTTTATTTTTTATAAAAGCAGCAAAAGAAAATCAATATATTAATAATAAAAAGGGGAAAGTACATATAAATATAGAATCATAAAGCATAATAGGATGTAAGGTGGTATAATATTACTTGGGTTAAACAAGTAAGGAGAAATGAGCATAAAAATAATAATTTTTCATATAATAAAAATTCATAACATTGAATTCAAGATTATGAATATCTTGGATCAAATTCATATTGCTTTTTCAATTGTTGTGGAAAAGGTAATAAAATGCTATTACTTTTCTGTACCGGACTAGTAAGAGAGTAACCTAAAGGAGGAGAGTAGAGTGGTGCAGAAGACCAGTATATTGACGATGATGATGAGGAGGAGGACCAAGATGAGTTGCTATTGCTGATGATAGTTGGAGAAGAAGGAATGGAGTCATCTTGACTAGAATAAGGGCTGCTTTCTTCATAATAAGTAGGTGGCGTATGAGGTGACACTGGTAATTGACATTCAGTACAGCTACATAAAGGTCTTGGTTGCTGTCGTTCAAGCATACTACGTCTTCTTTCTTCGATGAATGGTTGCCATTGGATGCTTTTGCCATTGGTAGCATGGTCCATTTTCATATGTTTGGTTAAAATTGTTTTTCGGACAAAGCTTTTTATGCATCCGTCAACCGGGCATTTATAAGGTCTTTTCCCTGTATGAGTGCGTCTAATAATAACAGTCAATACCTGTTTGTTTGTTTGTTTGTTTGTTTATATTATTATTATTACCTGTGCCTCGCAAGCGAGCTACTGTCACTAAATGTCTTGCTGCATCCAGGAAATTCACATAAATGCGGTCTTTCGCCAGAGTGGGTTCGCATGTGCACAGTCAATGCTGAGCGCTATCATATTACCGTCATGATTGAATAAAATGTATTTTTCATCATTTCTTACAACTGTTATTTACCTGAATAAAGCTCTTTCCACAGCCTTCTTCTTTGCATTTGTAAGGTCGATCATTAGTGTGAATTCGAGAATGTCGCACTAGATCGGATCTTCTTCCAAATGACTTGTTACAATCGTTAAATGTACATTGAAAGGGTCTTTCAAGGCTTTGGGTGTTTTCTTGTTGAACGAGTTCCAATATTTCCATAGTTTATAATTCTTATATTAGGCCTTAGTAATTGTTCTTTTTACAAGCAAAAGAACAAAGATAAAATAAATGAATAAGCTTATAAGAGAGAAAAAGAGAAAAAGTAATAAAAAAAAGAAAAAGAGAGAGTATTTATATAAGCACATCTCTCCTTTAACAAACCCCTAGCACAACACACAAACTTTTTGTGCTATTTTCTCCTGTAAAGACATGAAAACGCGAGTTAAACCAATCATAAAATAGTAGTAATAAAGATCAACGATAATCCAAATAAAGTATATAACTCTTTCCATAAAATAGACCATTTTTAATTGTGATAATTTAATGTGAATAACATTAAAAAACGCTCTCTTTTTTTCGTGTAGCCTCCGTAGCACATGTGTTGAAAGCATGGCCTGATTAGTATTAACTCCGCCTAATGACGGGCCTGTTTGTCTGTTCGCTTTTCGTCTGCTTTTACGCCGATATCTTTATAAACTGTCTAGTTAATCATTGGAATAAACAAGGTGAAAAGCCATTGTATATCAATTGTTTATACGTCGATCAACAATATTATATTAATAGAGAGAAAAGGAGAGGAGGCGTGTGTACATATAAAAGAGAGAGTAAGCGAGAGAATAAGGAAAACCAAATACTAAAAAAAAAGGTCAGTGAGCCATAAGGGACGGATAGATTCCGATTGTTTTTATTTTTTGTTGTAATACGATGTAGTAATTAGTATTACAAGTTTTGAAGTGACTTATCACCGTGCGCAACCATGAAAAGATATTTCCTTTGACAATTGATTTGTGCTACCTATCAATTCAATTCGTTCCAATTCCCCTTTTTAATCCACGCGTAGTCTTTATGTCATGTTGCATTATGGTATAAAGAGCTTCTGCTTTAGGCAATTTGCAAGTACTTCACATGGTTACCATACAACTACTTTTTTATTTAAACTGCCTTCTCTCATTATCCCCTCTTTTTTAATTATAATATTACAAATCGGATTGGTCTTTCCCGAGCTCACAGTGTAGGTGGTCCTTCTCCTTCTCTCACCTCCTCCTCTATTTCTCTCCCACTCCATCCGTGTCCCCTTTTTTTACTCCTAATATTAAAAGGTTAATCCTATTAATCTTGTTTATTATGATGATTATCAATGAGTATTTTTGTTTTGATAACAATATGAACCATTATCAATTCTATTTATAATAATTAATTTCATGCTTATTTGTAATGAAAAAGAACGCACAGATACATAATAAAAAGGAGGGGTCAAAAACTTTATATTTGATTTTAGGGACACGTAAAAGGCGTATTTACATTTGAAAGGTCTTTAGGGGACTTGTAAAGGAGAGAAACAATTCTCTTTTTTATGCTATAGACAAAATGAACAAGATTTAAGACATAGGACTATAGATCAAATCATGATATTAAATGGTGGATATAATGATGATGGTGAAAAAATACGTATGGGATTCATCAAAAAAATCCCCTCTGATGTTAATAAAGAACCTTTTATCTTTTTTTTTTAACTTTAGTAAAATAATATATACTTCTTTTTTATTAAACCATTTTGGGTATTCCTTTTACAAGATGTTCCGTATCTCTTTCTTTGCTTTAAAGAGTTAATTCTTTTATAATTTGATATGTGGTTCAAATTAGTAGATATTATTAAATGTGCACACACACAATATGCTCGCATGGACAAGCGGCTCCCGATCCTGTTCTCGATATAGTAAAACGCTCGATATATAAATTCATTCTGTGTAAACTAACACTTTGAAGAATAATTCTACTTCTTGTGCTGATGCTTATTGTACAGTATCTTTTTTTTTCTGCATATTCTTTTCTGAATTGTAATATCTCATTTAGACATGTAATGTCATGTACACTTCTTCTCTTCCTTCAAAAAAGGTTAATGTAAATATATCCGAAAACGTTATTTAGCACGTATATTCGAGCTAGAAAAAAAAGTTTTTTCTATCGTATTTGATATAGTCGAGTATACCTGTAAATAGATTACTCACTTTCTCTCATATGGTGTAATATCACTTGGCTCACAAAAATTGGTTTTATCTAATCATAAACTTTTTGTTTAAGAAAAAAAGAAGCTTCTCCTATCCTCCTCGCTGCATGCGATCAAATCGATTTACTTGATTTAGCTTTATGTATGTTTTATAGAACATAGATATTCAATCCAAAAGCACCCTCGTACAAAAGAGATAACTACATTAACGTTTTTTTTTTTGGAGTTGAAAAGATTCAAATGCAAGTATGAGAAAGGAGAGCATGTATCCGCTTTTCAAAGTCTGTTGAATCCGGATAAATAGGAGCCTGTCTTAAGCTTATCACTTTTTTTAGGTAAAATAAAGGTGTTTATATTGCATTTGGTTGATATAAAAATAAAGATCGCTTTACCTTGTAGTACCTTACCAAGGAGGAATTTTTAATGCCGGTTTTTACCTGGCATATCTTGTTCTTTTTTTTATCGTTCACTCTGATCAAAGATTATCATTGCAAGTATTCGAATGCACTTAAACTATACATACATTAAAATTGAGAACACGAAAAACTGCAATATGGCGTCCTTATATTCAAATAAAAATCCATTGACCAACATAATTCATTTTGTTTCTAAAAATCAAATAAAAAGAGGTGAAGTAACCCCGGTAAGATATGTTTGGTACTTTTCCTCATATTTATTAAATATCAAAACAAAGTGAGCCAAAAAAAAATAGATAGTTGCAGATAGACATGTTTTCTATAAGTGCTCAACTGATTTGCCTTGTAAACAGGGATGACTCCCTTCAAATTTAGAGGAGAGGAAACTAGAAAAATTGTGTACTAAGCCTGTCCTTTTCCTAAGAAAAAGAAAACTGTGTGTGTTCGAATTTAAAGTAATTACAAATTCGATAGATTACTTTAACATTGAGCTTTAATGCAGTTTAGAATAGCATAGTTACACAGGTAAAGGAAAGGCGTTTTCTATGTGTATATAGAAAATAATCACAACAAATCATATTCAACATAGTTTGTTAAAAAAGATGAAAAGTAACTTCGATTAGCAACCTACAAAGTAATTACTACATGACCCACAATAAAAGGACGCGGGATCAAAATAAGTACTTAGTTCTAGTCGCCGTAATAAAGCTCGTCGATTAATAGCAATAATTCATGCATCTATCCGAAGCACAATTTAAAAACGCCACTATTGATTTCCATTTAAGCAATTAATAACAGCGAAATGTTTTAATGATGTTTCACCACTGTTCATGAAAAATTCCTCTTCCTCTAAAAAATAGTACATGCTAAAATATCCGTTCTTATTAACATTATGTGGCAATTTATGTTACTATTGGGTAATAAAAATTACCTTTGATAGTATTATGATTGCTTATTCGTGGTAGCATTCAGCCTCTTTATTTACACCTCGTGGAGAATCCAACTGGCGACAAGTGGACGGTCGGCTTTGTGCATTTGTTTCAAATATACGAGTATATAAGCGGACGTTATAGCAAAATAACTAACGATATTCCTGAATAGATCAATACCAATAAACGTTCTTATTAAAAAAAAAAAGCGCCGTTTATTTTTCATTATCATTATTACTATTATTATTATTATTATTACCATTGGGTAACTTTTTAAAAGCAAAAATGCATTACAAACTTTATTTATATAATTACTAGCTGATTGGTACATTAAGACAGGCAATTTTAAAAATCACACTATTGAAGATCAAAAAAAGGAGGATTATTTATACAACATCTTAAAGTATATATGCAACTAACTAAGTCCATACATGTCGCTCCAGATCTCCAGGATTTTTTAGAAGATGGTTTTGGATACGAATAGCAACATTTTTTTTACACAATACTCGATTATAATCAATAAATTACCTGAGTAAGGAATGTTCCAATTTAGATAAATATACCTTGTTCAGTTGAATACATAGATCGTTCCCATTAAGCATGAAATATAGAGAGAATGGTCTAGGATCGGTGGTATAATCCTTTTTTTTTACGAACTGGAATATATAGAGCTCGTTAACATGATAAAAAATGACAGTTAATGAATGGTTAGAGCGGACATCTCCTGATTTTATTGTTTCACTGACAGTTTTTCTTTTTCGATAATCCCTGCTCATTTTATAGAAAGGTTAGCTATTACTATTTTCAGAATCAATAATACCATGGTAATTTTCTTTCACTGGTAACTAGTGTGCTTAGAGAGTCAAGCGGAGAGCACTGTTGAAAGGGTTTTATGTCAACAGGTTAAGCTTAGTCAAAACTATGCGTCCATTTTTTTCTATTATACTAAGTAAACCTGCTTTGTCTTCACGTACAGGTACCATATAAAATAAAATATCTTTTAAATCAAAGAAAATACCAATAGAACAGTCATTATCCTCTTATTTTTACCCAGAAGCACACCAGGCTTACCTTCACTTTCAATATTGTTTGTGCACGCGGTGTTGTCATTGAACTCTTTATTATGTTAAATATGCTGTTTTATCCGTCTTTTTAATCTCTGTAGCAGGTAGTTATGACCGTTGTTTTGGACTCTAGTAATATCATCAAAGTTGCCTACAGTTTTCAAAATTTCAAATATCTCCTGGTTGTAATGAGTATACAGTGACTGGAGCTATCTTATGATGTTTGAGGTTTTCTGCTTTTACCTCCAGCCTTTTTTGTTGTCGCTCAGACTTTAACCTTTTTCCATTTATCTTATTCTGGTTCACTTTATACATCTATTTGGAGCTGCTTTTATCAATATTGATTAAATACATTCAAAGCAAATTATTTTTATAATTCAAATTATTTTAATTTTATTATCAAAGGGGATATTTATAATAAGTTTTGTACAGAAGTATTGACCAGCAATGCTGTTCATCTTAATAAAATAGGGGGAGTGTAGAATGCAATTTAGAGTTTGTTGTTTTTGGAGCAGCAGTCTTCTTTCTTTTCAAAGTCTTTTGCGTAGACAGATTGGTTAATCTTCTTGTTGGTGGGAGCAATATCCAAACCAGGGTTAGCAATGAAGAAGTTGCAAGGCTTCATGAAGAAACCACACATTTCAACAGGCATAACAGGGAAATCTTCGACACGAGGCAAGTGAGTGATACCAAAGGTAACCCAGAGAACAATATCTTTGTTAACAATATCATCACCAGTCTTGGCCCACTGCTCGAGAGTATCTGAACCATCAGATTGGTTACAGTAGAAACCACCAGCAAACATTTGGTTTTCGTTATAGGGAGTGACCCAGAGAGTCTTCTTGGCGAAACCAGCACGTTGACCAACAACGGAATCATGCTGAGCATACAAAGGAGCTTGGTGATGAGAACCGACCTTCCAACCAACGGGCTGCTGGGCATAAGGATGCATGCGGTTTTCGTTAACAATCTTCCAGAAACGAGAGGTTTCGAGGTTAGCAGAGGCTTGACCTTCGATGGTATCCTTCAATGTAGTGTATGTAGCCTTGAAACCGTTACCATATACGTTCTTGGGGTGACCAGTAGGGTAAGGAAGAGCGCTGGTATCAACTTGGACAACAGAGTTGTTTTGACCATCAATCATAGGATCGATACGCATGGTGAAGAAGTGCTGATGGTATTGAGCGTTGATTTGAGGAGCAACAATAGTACCGTAAGGAGCGGCAACTTCATCTTCAGCCAAAACGTGAGTGTTAAGCTCACCAGTGGCCTTGACTTCGTACTCGAAAGTACCATCTTGGTAGAAGTAGTAGTAGAGACCATAATCGTAGTTGGCAACTAATAAGGTTTAAAGTCCGTTAGAAAATCTTTTTCCAACTCACTTTTTTATTTCCCATTTTTTTTCACACGAAACCAAAAATAGAAATAAAAAAATAGAAAAAACTTACCAGTGACAATCTGAGAAATAACCAAACGGCGGGAACGAACAGTGTGAGCTCTGTTGTTTCTGTAATCAGTGTGCTTAAAGAGGATACCGTGATCTTCTTCGTGCATACAGATAGCATTAGGGACGGTGTAAGGCTTACCCTGGTGATCGTTGAAGATGGCATCAAAGTAATAAATTGAACCCAAACAATCACAACCTATCATAAAATAGAAAAAAAGAATCATTTATGGTTAGCTAACCTGTAAAATGCTTCTTTTAAAAATAAGCTTACCAAGTCTGAGACCGTTGGTACAGAGACCAAGACCATATTCTCCTACATCAAAAGCGTGCTTACGATTATGGGGAGAGTTGGGCTCAGCATAAGGGACAACCATCTCGGAAAGGGAGATACGGTAGAAGAGAGGACGCTTTTCGGCACCATCTTGGTAGCTGACGTTGTGGATAACAAGACCTTCACGGTAGTTCATGGAAATGTTCATGTTCCACTTTTGCCAGTCAATTTCATTGCCCTTGACAGTGAAAGAAACACCTTGGGGCTGTTGGATAACGATGGGCTTAAGATCTTTGCGGAAGTTTTCTTCACCAACGAATTCGGGCAAGAAGTTGTGCTTCTCCAAAGGAATAGTAGGGCGCTTGAACTTGGAATCTTTGGGTTGAATGTGTTCAATATCAATAATTTCCATACGACCAAGATCTAAAATAGAAGAAAATTAAAAACTTAATTTTTTCCGCCACTTAATCACTTTAATACCAAATTACTTACCAACAATAGGAACGAAATCCAAAGGATGGGCATATTGGTTGTCCTCTTCACAAGTACGCATGTACATAAGACCTTGCATTAAACGCTTCTCACGACCAGGGTGACCAATGTGACGAGCAATAGCCCAAGGATCACAGAACACGCTGGACATATCAGAAATACCAATTTCGCGGCATTCAGCGTGAACCTTGGGGTCCTTAAGAATAAGCTCTTCAACATCGAACATTTCGTCCATGGTCAAAATAGGCTGAACATCGGGAATGTAGTTCCAGGTCTTGAGGGTGTTGTAAGTTAAGGAGACGACACCTTCGAAACACTTCATGGTCTTCTTTTCTAAAGCAATGACGAGGGCTTCACGTTCAACTTTGGTGATGCGAGGCTTGGAAGTATCCCAACCAAGATAGGAAAGCATAATATCCTTGTTGGGTTCCTTAAGAGTAATGGTGTTGAAGACAAAGTCGACCTCAGGCTTAGCTTGGCGAGTGATAGCGGCAACCTGAGTCATTTCATCACTGGAGAGTTGATCAAAAGGATGAGCAACTGGGGTGGTGCTAGAAGCAGTAGCAGTCTTCATTTCCTTGGTAGCAGACATAATGGTGTTAAAAAAATATAATTCAAGAGATATAAGTTAAAAAAGAAGTAAAAGTTTAAAAATATCATGATATATATATACTTATTTGAAAAGTTAATTCAGTGACAAATCAAGACCAATGAGAACCATTATTGACTAACAAAGCGGTTTAGTGGGGTCTCTGTCGGACGAGTAGTTTAAGACCGATAAAGAGCAATTTGTCATTACTAGCCTCAGACCAGTTCAAGCAAAAGAAGTGTATTTTCAAATTCCGGTCATGGCTGCTTTAATATGATCTACTGTTAAAATCAGTTTTAAGACTGACATGCAGTTTTTTATCGGTTTTTTGTAGGCTTTTATGATTTTTTTATGATTTTTATTATAATAAATGCTTTATTAAAGGTACTTTATTGAAAATTTATATGTTGACCCTTGTAATAAGGCTTTAGCTGCCATAATCAAAGTATTGACAGTGGTGTTTATGCGCCACTGGGGGTATGGTGGGTACATGAGGGGTGAGGTTAGTATATCAAAGTCCGATGACCAAGCGCTACTTCCCAGAGGACTACTTCTGACAAATCAACCATTACATTTTGGTAAAAAGACTATCGTGCGAATATGTTATAAATGGAAATATTAGTTACACTATACAAATGTTTACCTGACCCATATGTCAGAATATTTCTTGATCAGGATGCTATCTCACGTAAACATTCTATTCCGACAAAAATTCAATCCAATCAGAGTACCATCTTCCACCATCTATTCTCACCACATAGTTTTTATTACCTTTATAGATATGCTTTTTTTTTTCCAATATGACACTATAAAATTAACCGTATTCCAAATTCGGCACATGGAATTCAATACAGAAATCTAAGAACTCAACAATTAAAAGAAGGAATGTTTTATTATTTACTGTTTACATGGCTCATAAGAGCTTACGAGCTAGTCTAAATTCTCAGCCGAATCATCCACTCTGCCTATGACTTTGCATGTAACCATGAGCCCATCTTGGACGGATAATCATCCCGGGTATCATCTATCTAATGACACAACAATAAATATTGAAATGCTCAGAGATAAGAGACAGTCGAATGCTATCTAAGTTTAAGATATTGTTTAAAACCATCGAAAAGGATATACATATCTTTTATTTTCGCGAGAATGGCATCAATCTTTATATGATTGTAATCAAAAACAGTAGTAATAACAATATTAACTCTTCAATTGAATAATTGAAACGTAGCAAAGAAAAAAAATGATAATAAAAGAAAACAAAACTTTAATCACACTGGTCATAGATGCTTTTGTTTGTATAAATATAATATATAAATATCATATTTTCAGGAAGTGACAGAAGCTTTGATTACTCTAAATTGATAACATGATTATCCTGATGTTTACATAAATGATGTTATTTTGTCATCTGTCATACCGCAAGTATATGATGACGAAATCCAGAAACTGAAAAATACGCTTTTTTACAGAATATGACAGGAAAATATCTAATATAATCGGTAGAGTAAATCAAAGCACAGTCTTTTTTTTTTATATGTCATAATAGGTAAATTACCAGAAGCTTTTGACAGCTTTTTTTTTGCAAGGTGCTCCTTCATTAAACTTTATCTTACTTCTTTATGATATCTAATTATGGAAATTTCTCACCCTAAACCCCATCCAGGACTTGCTTTCCCCGCATTTATAATGGCATCCAACCAAAATCATTTTCTAATTCTGCACCCAATTAAAAGTGATCGCTGATTAATGGTCCAGATATGGATACTTAACATTCATCGTGTCACGTCACATCTTCATGGTTGAAATCTCATCACAAGATAGCTTTATCCCAGGAGATAAGCTTCACATAAAAATGAGTTTATAGCAATGCCTATTGTTTTAAACAGAGGTTCCTAGAAAGAAAAGAAAAGAAAAATAACACAAGAATGGCTCAATTGACACGTGTGAAATCCAAGATTACGGAACTGAAAAAATGTCAATTGCTAAACTTTATCTGTCCTTCTTTACATCTTATTACTAAAATAATGAAACACCGACATCGAATCCATCAATTGTCAATGCAGATCCTGAAGCATTTTACTGTTCAAACCTCAATTGGTGCTAACATGACAAATAAATCCTATTTTGCTTCTTCTATTACGACAATAGACATTCTATCAAAAGAAGCCTCCGTTTCTGTGTTTTAAGTTACATGTTCCCCTTTTACAAACTCTGAGGTGAGAACTTGTATGCCTATCTTTGTGCTATTCATGTGATTAAATAAATAAGCGATAACTGTAGACAGATTTCAATTCTTATAAAAGAATCAACGTTATTTATAGCATTTTGCTAATATAAAGGTTTTTTTTTCTTAAAGAGATTAACATTAGCATTTGCGCATTAAATAGTACCTGTAACTTGAATCTTAAATGTCTAAAAATGTCTAAAATGATCGAAAGCACAATCGGCACGCGTTTACCTTTGATTAAATGTTGCCATAAATAGTAGTGATAATTGTAATGTTGGCATCGCTGCGATAAGAGCAATTCTGCACAACTCTATCTGGATCATTCTTTATATTAAAAAAGCAGCCTGGAACATTATAATATGGATGGATTATTATTTAGTGGGGGGGGGAGGGACTGCAATACAACCCGATTAGGCCATATATAGATTATCAAGATTTACACATTACTAACATTGCATAAAAAATATACTAAAAATTAGCTTTAGAACCACCAAAAAACCTAATTAATAGTGCTTTCGTCAATGGCTATGTATGCTTTCCATATTAGTTTATTAATAGCTCTATCACTTCACTACAAAGCAATTATATTCTTTTTTCCAATTTAAATATTATGAGTATTTTTTTAACCAAACTAAACGGATCCATCTTACCTAGTTCGCAATCCCATCTGAAAGCTCCAGACCTTTCTCAGTAAAAGAGGTAACTGCCAACACGTGTAGACGGCGCATTTCTTCAAATTCTACAAGCTGGCAATCAATGCCATTGATGATATAATGTCGCGGTTCAATTTGACTTGGTGTCTTCAAAGTGATACCATAGAGATACGTTGACATGGCAAACGTGGCTTCCTGAAGAGATAGATAGGGCAATGTTATACAGGTGTTTTTTTTTTATTCTCCATTATTTATTTTACAGAAACTGATATATTGAAAAATGTCGAAAAAGAAATGACCATACAGTAGTAAGTTTATCTTTAAAGCAAACGATTTTTACTAAACTATTATATTTTTATCGTAAAAAGAGCCTTCAATTTCTATCAGCTATAATTTTCGTCTCTTGAACAAGTATCAAAAATTCAACAGTTCACGGGTATCCTTTCTTCTGAAATTTCCAGAGATGGACAGATCATATTCAGGGAAGTTTCTGACTGGGCAATTTGTAAGATCAACCCAAGAAGACTCCTTATCATCACAAGGATGACGAACATGGGTAACATGGTGGTTAAACTGCTTTTTCTTAGAGGGGCCTTTATTTGAATAGCCCTTACCAAGGTTCTGTGCTCTGCTTGTTGGTTGAAAATTGGTAATACGGTTGTCATATGCATATACATTATTGTGATCAACTTGTCAATGCTTACGAATAGCACCAAAAAAGGCCTTGTAGACAGAACGGTGCACATGTTGGTTTACGGTCTTGTTTTGGGCAGTTCTAAGAGTCACGATTTTGTAGCAGTCCTCACGGACACCTTCACCCAAAAATTCCATTGTCTGACTAGTGAATATCCAGCAGCCATCAGAAGCGATTTACAGTGGTCCTTCACTTGTTGCATACTCCGTTTTCTTGTAACCCCAGCTTTTCGCAACAGTTTTTTTGTGATTTTTTTGAGAAATATAAGGCAAACTTCCTTCATTTTCTTGCAGTCACCACTTTTTGAACCGGTTTTTTAGTCCACAGATTAACTTGCAACAAGCGAGGGTCTACTGTAAAAGGGCTTGTACTCACGCCGATCCAATTTTACGAAAGAGGTATTGGGTTCCTGTTGCTAAAAAAAAGGTAGTCAGTTTTTCAAATCCATTTTAAAATGTCGAATATGAATTGGAATATAATAATTTCATATAGCGGAAATAGTGATGTGATAAGTTGTAGAGTTCAATATATGAAAAGGATTTGATAAAGAATTAAAAGCCACATTTCACTTTATCTAAAGAAACATTTTACTAACCTTTAACCATCTCTTCATCTGGATAATTTTTTCTTTCAATGTGATTACCAGAATGTTTATAGCACTGACTATTTTTGTATCGACGTCGCCAATAACCTTATGTCTGATAGACGACACCTTCCCATCGGGGAGAGCCTTTCTCAAGTTGTATATCAAACCATCACGCAAGTGGATGGTACCATCTGAGGTAGCATAGAGGTTTTCAACTTGCTCCTCCGTGTAATATTTGTGTTGGATTGGATCTATATAAATAACAGAATAAGTACAAACCACAAATACAAATGGAATTCAAATCACATGCAATAGTCCTGCTCAAAGTCTTGGACAGGGAAATCAGCAAAGTTAATAGCCTTACGTAGCTTCTCGTGAACCTCTTCAGGAAGTAGCACTGTTTTTGGAGAAGAAACATAAATGTTTGTGAACCTATTTTACAAGGGAAAGATATTTACCGTAAAACCTGGACTTTAGAAATATAGACTTTAGAAACTTTGTCAAAGTAGTTACCTTCTCACTCTTAAAGGACTCCATACCTGCTTTACTGTTCTGTGTTTCATCACTCTTTTATTTTGTGAAGAACAAAGTGAACCTCCATGGAATAAAACCAATGTTTTCTCAATTACAAAAGCACTTTTCTTATAGGGGAGCAACAACCAACTAGAACGGTCACATAAATCACAAATTTTACTGTACGAACCATGCATTGAAAAAAATGCCTAAATAGTAGTTGCTCACGTTGTCTATGACCAGTCAAATTTTTGACAGTTCTGATTTATCCATACCTGAATTTGGGTTTCATAATGTAGTAGAGTAGACACATTAAAAGAAAAGACTAAGATGAGAAATGATTTTTGTTTTGAAAGGGGTACGAGCATGTTGTAAAGTAAATATAAAGCCATTCTTGTTGTGGATTAAAAGTTCTATCGCTGTGTTTATGTCTTGAATAATTTTATTTACTAATGCAAAACCATTTTTTTTCTAATTACAAGTTTGAATATTCAAACACAAAAACACATATGAATGAAAAGGGGATAAAGAAAGTTTGATTGAAATTAAAATTATGCCTTGAGTTTCTTAGCAGCAGCTTCGACACTCTCAATGACCTTGCTAATAGCCAACTCGGTCTCTTCCTTGGTGATATTGAGTGGGGGAATCAAACGGAGAGTCTCGTAGATGGAAGTGGTCAAGACAATGGTATCACGATCGAAAGCCTCAGCGGCAACGCTGTTGGCGAAACCATAAGGAACACCCATGAACTCCAAACCAATCATAAGACCCTTACCACGGACATCGCAGGTAACACCTTGGGGCAAGAGAGCGGGAATCTTTTCTCTGAAAGCCTTGAAGAATTCCTCGGATCTGGCATTACAGTTGTCCAAGAGCTTCTCTTGCTCGAAAATTTCGAGTGTAGCATTGGCAGCTGCAACAGAAACAGCATTACCCTAAAAACGACAAATGTTAGCATTCTAATTTTTTATCTTCTTTCTCCTTTTTAAAACTTGCCGAGTAGGTTCCACCCATTGATCCTGGAGGCTGCTTGTCCATGAGCTCTTTGCGTGATACAATAGCGGAGAGAGGATATCCGGAAGCGATACCCTTGGCCATAACCATGATATCAGGAACAACATCGAAATGTTCGACGGCAAACATCTTACCGGTACGACCGAAACCGGATTGGACTTCATCAGCAATCAACAAGATGTTGTGCTTATCACAGATTTCTCTCAAACCACGCATGAAGTCTAATTCACCCAAAAGTCAGCTATTTCACGATTTACTCTCTTTTCTCTTATTACTTACTCTTAGGAGGGACAACATAACCACCTTCACCTTGAACAGGTTCGATCAAGATGGCAGCGGTATCTTCGGGAGCAGAACGTTGCTTCAACAAGATCTCGAGCTGACGAAGAGCCTCATCACCGCACCATTCAGGAGTGAACTGCTTGGGATCCTTTTGGTGGACACTCCATTGCTGATAGTAGGGATAAGAAGCGACATGGACACCAGGCATCAAAGGAGCAAATCCGGCACTGTAAGCGGTCTTTGAGGTGGTCAAAGACATAGTACCAAAGGTACGACCGTGGTAAGAGCCCTGGAAGACAATGATGTTTTGCTTCTTGGTAGCCTGTCTGGCAAGCTTAATAGAGGCTTCGACGGCTTCGGCACCAGAGTTCCAGAAGAAGAAGGTATCGAGCTTGGGAGATGGCATTTTGGGTAAAAGACCGTCAATAAGCTCAAGCATGGGCTTGTGGAAGAAAATGTTCACTTGACCGTGGGAGAGGTTGGCGGCTTGTTCTTGGACAGCTTTGACAACAGTGGGGTGACAGTGACCTATCATTCATTTGTATAAATACAAGTGTTCCTCCTTTCTCTATTTCGAATCCAAGATTAAAACTTACCGGTATTTGTCACACCAATACCTGTGGTGAGATCAAGGTACTTCTTGCCTTCGGTGGTGTAGATATAGGTACCCTTTGCCTTTTCAACAACGAGTTCAGTGGATCTACCAATACCTCTGGCGATGTGCTTTTTGCCGAATTGTGCGAGCTTTGAAAGAGTAGACATATGTATTTTTATTTACAAATGAGTAAGAAAAAAAAAGAAGAAGAAAAAGAAAAGAAAAGCTTGATGAATGACTAAAAGACGTGTATTTATATACAATCAGAGAGGAGAAAAAAAAAAAGGAAATGTCAAGGAATTATTATTACCCAATCAACTAAAGGGAATTTTTTCCCTACTGTAAAAAAGTAAAGCATTTGTCATCGAGAGCCAATCAAATTATTTTATTACATGAAAAATGGTACACAAAATAAACCTAAACAGCTATTTTAAAAACTACAATCACTGGCGTGCGAAAACAGATCTTTTTTTTTTAATCAGTGATACAAGAAAAAAAAAACGATCCCATTATGACTCTGTTTTTTAAAGTTTAGTGCTTTTTTGTCGTCTCCTCTGTAATGATCATAGTATTTTTGAAAGGAACTTTATCTAAATTCGTCCGTGAGATACACACACACACACACTTCACTCTATATACTCATCTGCTGAAACAAGAGACGTAGCAATTCTGACTGTTGTTGTTATTTACCATGTTGCCCAGACTATTCTGGTGACCTATATTTCACACACTCATCCATACTCGTTTTGTA
>VCJC01002119.1:0-15766 GCA_024140195.1 Backusella luteola | reverse complement strand
AAAAAAAAAAGGAATTGGTTATGCTTCAGTTGATTCTGTGTGTGACCAATTGTGTTGTTATTTTTACCCCACTTGATAGACCATTCAGCTCTTATGTAACCTCCTTTTCGACTTACATCAGGGAAAAGCCATGCAAACATAATGACGACGGCAAGGCCCAAGAGAAACCAGTACTTTAAAAAGGCAGTTTTTGCTACGGATTTAAAGTTTTGTAGAAAAGTTTTTTTGGTCGGCGATGTGATGGTTTCTGATTTTTCAGAGAATGATTTCGTGGAAGGGGTATTATCTAATGTGACATCGCTATTAAAGCAGCCTGTCCCTTGTCTATCCATATTATTTACTATTATTATTTCTTATTTAGTATTATTTTGATAAGAAAAAAAAGAAGAGAAATAAAAAAGCATAATTTCACATTTATATATAATTCGAAAAAACTGCAAAAGGGATAAGGGGATGTACCCATAAAAGGAGAATGAATTAAAGACAGAAAAGTCTAGTTTGCATAAAGCAGCAGCAGCAGCAGCAACGATTTTCAAGTCCCCCAATAAATGTAGATCCTTATCTGAGACCCAGAAAAGAAATTCCATTCTGTATAAATAACTTGAATATTTTTTTTTTCTCATTCCGTTTTTTTTTCTTTCTTCTGGTAAACCTATTTTTTTATATATATTAGTTTTATTTCTTTATTATAATATACCGTTATGTTGAGAGATACACTTCCTCGTCTCTTCACTCTTACTTTGGCCGATAATGGCTCGCCAACTGATGATAAAACAGTAAGTTATGCTTTATGCAAACCCCCCCTTTTTTTACGCGTTTTCTTATCAACAAGAAAATTAATTGACGCAAAAAAAAAGAAAAAAATACTAACCTCTATGATTCCAGTATATCCGTGTTCCACTTTTCGAAGGTAAAGTCATTCTTCGAATTATTCTCAAGCCTGGTTCTTTAGCTGCTGGTGGACATCCCGTTTTACAAACAAATTATCCGGTCACAGGGTACTACAAGATCTTTCTATACGATTTCCCTTTTTTATATAAAAAAAAAAAAGAAAAATGAGCACACTTTACTAATTTTAACAATCACATAGTGAATATGATAGACACAAGTTCCATCCTGTAAAGTAAGTTATTTATTCATTTTCTTTTATTTATTTCCTTTTATTCCTTTTTATTTGTGTTCTGACTCTTTTATTTTGCTTTTGTTTTATAAATAAATAACAAAAGGTTTGTTAAGGATCCAAACTTGCTTGATGCCTACTGTGACATTGAACTAGATCTTCCCGGAGCTTACCAGTATCGTGTTGAATACAAAGATGACAAAAAAGACGTCATCTCTGATATCGGCTATTTCGTGGCTGAGCCTCGTATTGTGCTTCCTGAGCAAAAGAAGCAAAAATATGGCCACACTCTTTTACCTCTGGATGGCTTGATGGTTTTGTCTATGGTGCCAAAATGGATGGGTGATATTACTCAATGGGGCCCACTGATGAAGGAAGTAGAATATGCTGGCTATAACATGATCCATTTTGTTCCAATGCAAAAGAGAGGCGATTCCAACTCCCCATACAGTATTGCAGACCAGCTTGCATTTAGCAATGATTTATTCAATGAAAAGGATAAAAAGAAATCAAACAAAGAAAAGACAAAAATTGTTGAAAAGGTGTTGGCAAAGATTTATTCCGACCATGGTATTCTTAGTCTTTCAGATGTAGTGTGGAACCATACAAGTAACAGTACGGAATTTTTATTGAAACATCCTGAAGCAGGTAATTTACACAAATATCTGGATGTCAAAAGATGATAGTAAAATACTGAGCCTCATTTTTCTCTTGTATCTAGGTTATAATTTACATAATTCCCCCTATCTCCAACCTGCCTATGATCTGGACACCGCTCTTGTTGAGCTCTCCGGCCGTATGACAAAGGAAGGTCTTCCTGTTGATATCAAATCAGATCATGACGCTGATGTCATTATCGCATATATCAAAGATCGCGTTTTCCCCGCTCTCAAGTTGTACGAGTACAAGGTGATCGATGTCAGCAAACACGTTCAGCTTATCCGTGAAGCATTGTCCAAGAAAAACAATGTGAAATGCAATCCTTCCGAGTATAAGGGTGTTGATGCTTTGAATGTAAAGGAGCGTATTCAACTGTTTGGTAAGAAGGTGATTGTTGATGGTCACATGGGGTCGCGTTTCCACAAGTCAGTTGATACTCCAGCTGCTCTTTCTTTTTTGCTGGCATTCAATCATATCGATCAATTGGATCAGGTGACGGATAACCGCGTTGAAGGCTTGGTTTCATCGTTTGAATCATTGTTGAATGATTACAACCTTCCATTGTATGAGGAGTATGATGAGGAGACCCGTGTGGCTTTAAGTAATATTAAGGGTCGACTTTTATTCACTCGATTGGCTGAAAATGGTCCTAAATTGGGAACTATTACTGAAAGGTAACATAACTAAACAAACTTCGGATAAATATAAAAGCTCACACATTTTTTAATCCTGCAGTAACCCTGTAATTGAAACGTATTTCACCCGCCTGGGCGACAAGAAAGGCGTCCATCCAAAGGGAAGTATGATGCTTGCTAATAATGGCTGGATATGGAATGCAGACCCCTTGGTTGATTTTGCGGGACCCGGCTCTATTGCCTACCTTCGTCGTGAGGTCATTGTTTGGGGTGACTGTGTCAAATTGCGTTATGGTAAAGCTCCTGAAGATAATCCATGGTTGTGGAAGCATATGCGTGAATATACTGAACAAATTGCCAGTATGTTCCACGGTATCCGTATTGATAATTGCCATTCTACTCCATTGCACGTTGCTGAATATTTCTTGGATGCTGCACGAAAGGTGCGTCCTGATCTTTACGTCTTGGCTGAATTGTTTACTGGATCATCAGAAAAGGATAACCGTTTTGTATCTCGTCTCGGTATCCATGCTTTGATTCGTGAAGCAATGCAGGCTTGGGATACTCATGAACTCTCTCGCTTGGCTCATCGTCACGGTGGAAAGCCTGTTGGAAGTATGGATGAGGATATGATTTGGAAGGTTGTTGACTATGAAGGTGAAAGCTATGACAAGGTTCTTCGTATCCCTGTTACTCATGGAAGTATGCCACGCGCATTGTTCATGGACTGTACTCATGATAATGAAACCCCGTTCCAAAAGCGTACTGCTGAAGATGCTCTGCCCAATGCTGCAGTGGTTGCATTCTCTGATTGTGCTGTCGGAAGTGTAAAGGGCTATGATGAGATTTACCCTCGCCTACTTGATATCGTGAATGAAAAGCGCAATTACAACCCTAAGCCCAGTAATAGCAACGGTATCATTGAAATCAAACACAAGTTGATGAATCTACATGAGCGCCTTTGTATGGAAGGATATCGTGAGGTTCATGTTCACCAGGAAAATGATTTGTTGATGGTCCACCGCCAACATCCTGGCTCCCAAGACGGTTACCTGTTGATTTCTCGAACTGCTTTCCCCGGACAAGGTACTGGCTATTCACCCATTCGTCTCCGTAAATCTGATGTGAAGTTTGAGTTTGCATACTCTTTGAAGATTGATGGATATCAAGCTAAATCCTCAGATTATATTGAAGGTCTTCCTTGCCATGTTGATGCTTTAGATTCACCTCGTCTTGAGGAGCATACGGATGAAAAGGGTCAGTTTGTTCAAGTCATTCTTCCAGAAACATTTACACCTGGCTCTATTTGTGTCCTAAAAACTTCCATTGGTGATAAATACGCCGAACTTCACGAATTGGTTACGACCATCGATGACAATGTCACCAAGGAACTTGATCTCATTGATTGCAACGTTGTACTTTACCGATGCCAGAATGAAGAAGCTGACAGTACAGGTGGAAATGGAGTCTACAATATTCCTAACTATGGTTCTCTTGTTTATGCTGGTCTTCAAGGTTTTATGTCCATCTTGCTTCCTATCATCAAGACCAATGATTTGGGCCATCCTCTCTGTGATAACTTGCGTGCCGGAAATTGGGCTTTAGAATATACTATCAACAGATTGAAAGAGTATCAAGGAAACTTCCCACGACTCGGTAAACTTCTTGAATGGTTTGAGTCTCGTTCAGTACTTATCAAAGAGATGCCTGACTTCATGGCCCCCAAGTACTTTGCCTTAACTATCAAGACAGCTTATGAAAAGGTGTATGCCCACTCCTTGTCATTATTGTCCCCACTTGTTCAACACGGTGACCATTTTATTAAGCAGCTCGCTATGACTAGCGTTCAACTTGATAGTATTGTCCCATCCACTGGTCTCAATCCTACCGATTGTGCTCCTTCTTTGGCAGCTGGTTTACCTCACTTTACTGTAGGCCATATGCGTGTTTGGGGTCGCGATGTTTTAATCGCCTTACGTGGTATTTTGTTGGTAACTGGCCGCTTCGAGGACGCCAGAAATCACTTGATTGCCTTTGCAGGTTCTCTTCGCCATGGTTTGATTCCTAACCTTTTGGATTCTGTCCGTCGTCCTCGTTATAATTCTCGTGATTCCGTTTGGTTCTTTATGCAAGCCATTCAAGACTATTACAATTTGGCACCCGACGGTTCCAGCATCCTTCAAGCAAAGGTACCACGTCGTTTCCCTAAGGACGACAAATTTGTGGAGGTAGAAGATGGCTACAAGTACTCAATGACAATGGCTGAGGTCATGCAAGAAATTATGGAGCGTCATGCCCATGGTATTCACTTTAGAGAGCATAATGCTGGAATCAATCTTGATTATCAAATGAAAGATGAAGGTTTCAATATCGATATTGATGTCGACTGGGATTCTGGTGTACTTGTTGGTGGAAATATTTGGAATTGTGGTACTTGGATGGACAAGATGGGTGAAAGTGAACGTGCAAAGAATAAGGGCCATCCTGGTACTTCTCGTGATGGTGCTCCCGCTGAAATCACTGGTTTGTTAAAGAGTGCTCTTCGTTGGATTAATCAATTGCATGAAAAGGGCGAATATAAGTGGAGTGGTGTTGACAATGGTATGTATTATGCGTAAACAGTTTAAACTAGATTAGTATAATGATAAAGAGTACATACTAATTTTTCTTCTTCTATTTAATCAATGTATTACAGTAAATGGAAAGACAATTACCTTTAAGTACTGGGATGATCTTTTACAAAAGAATTTTGAACGTGTATACTATATTCCTCTTGGTAAGTGACAACGCTTTGTTTTACTTGGATAAACATAATATTGAAATTAATTGAATTTCTGTTTTTTTTTATAGATCCATCTGACGATGAGAAGTATGATGTGATTAGTAAAATTGTTAATCGACGTGGTGTATACAAGGATGTGTATAAGGCTACTGAAGCCTATACAGAATATCAATTGCGCCCCAATTTCTTTGTTGCTATGGCTGTTGCCCCTGAATTATTCGACAAAGAACATGCTAAACATGCAATTAGATTTTGTAAGGATACCCTATTAGGCCCACTTGGTATGTGCACTTTAGATCCTGCTGATCAGCAATACAGACCATATTACCGTAACTGGGAAGATTCTGATGACTTCCTAACATCCAAGGGCCGTAACTATCACCAAGGTCCTGAATGGTTGTGGCCACTTGGTTATTATTTACGTGCTGCTAGAAAGCTTGATGCACTCCATCCTCAAGAAATTGCTCGTATTTTGCGTCCCCATCGTGAACATATTTCTGAAACTCCTTGGCGTGGTCTTCCTGAATTGACTAACAAAAATGCTGAACACTGCCAAGATTCATGCACCACCCAAGCTTGGTCTTCTGGCACACTTCTTGATCTATTCTACGACTTGATTGAAGGTGATGAAACTACAAAATAAAATCGCATAGTTTAGAAATTTTTTCCCTTTCCCCCCTTTTTTTCAATACAAATAAATAGCAACATATAAAACCTCAAATAATATTGTTATCCCTTCCTCCGTCATTATTTTGTTTTACGGGAAAAAGTTATTTCATCATTTTATTTCTTTAAAACTTTTATATTTCTATAGTCCAGAAAGTCTTAAAATTGAGGGGTACAGTAGCTAAAGATATTTGTATGACTCCATATTGGCCTTCCCTTGACTAGGAAACGCATATGATATGAATATGAAATCATTACTGGTTTTTCGCTCATTACTACTTCTTCTAATAAAATCACTCAATTTAAGATTGCACAATTGAAGTGCAGATGTGTTATTTGAATATAACTTAAAGTTAAGAGTTTATATTAAAAGACAAGAGTGTGATAAACATCGAAGTGAAATATATTTCCAAAAGCTAAGAATATATCCGTGATAGGTGTATATCGTAAGGAGATAACTTTGATGTCATCAGAGTATTATCAAATAAACCAAAAGTGGCCAAAAATAAACATACAAAAGTAGCTCCCATCAGTAAAGGAATACAAGACAAAGAATTAAAGGTGTGCATAATTGAAATTTTACGTACATTCTGCAAGAAGGGGTTAGGTGTTAAAAAACTTAGAGAGCTGCATTTAAAGGAGAAGTTCATAGGGGATTACGATCGACAGAAAAAAGAAAGTTCTTGGTAAAACGATAATGTATGGTCATTGAACAGAAGGTGTGATATTTAATAAGGCTATTATAGATGCCTCAGAGTTACCTTAAACACAATATGAGGTTATGTATAGATTTAAAATCCCTGAATTGTTTTTATCATATTTCAGCAATGTAATTCAACTCAAGAGCGTCTACATGTTAATGCACAGAAAACTTTCTCGGGCTTAACGGGCAAAAAACCTTTTACTGCGGATTTAGCAACATTTTTAAAAACAACTATACCTTTATACAGAATCGTTATTTCTTTTTTATCGTATCGTGCTACGAGAAGCAATAAAAAAAGGAGGGAGGGGCTTTCTACAAACAATTGTTCTTTTTTTTTCACACAGCTTTTTACATTGAAAAAAAATATTCTCAAATACTAACATTTTTATACACTGATTTATGCAACTTTTGAGCATTTAGAGATGATTGTCTTTACTTGAAACATTAAGCAGTTTCTTGAAATAAAATTTAATTTGCGCCAAAAGCCCAGATTCCTTTCAAAATGAGAAAGGGAAAAATATAGATCATCATCAGTGTGACAAAGTTGCGATTTTCTTATTTAAGCTTTATTTGCTCGGAAAATATAAAAGGAATAGTTCAGTTTTTATCAGACTTTCTTTCCTTTTTTTTATAAAAGCAATTGTCAATGTACTGCTGGTAACCTCGGATAGTAGACAATTATCGATTTATATAATATAGAGATTATATTTTAGATTCTTTTGTTGTTAAACGCTCACTAGATAATGGGTAATAAAAAATATAAAAGAAAGAAAACTCACGTTATCATCAGATGGTTTTGCAAGCTATTGTTGTGATACTAAAATAACAAAATATTTGTATTAGTACTTTGGCGTTTCCGCACAGCTGACATGATCATGTTATTTTAGTATACTGTTTAATTTAGGTAATTTGTGAGACTCGCAGCGAAGATTTGGATGATTCGGTGACATTGACATTTTTGATTAGATACATCATTCTATGACAGATAACAGTTTACTATTCTAGTATGCTACTAATAAATCATTATTTTATTTCGGTTAATTTTGATATGAAATACTATTTTAAGTAAGTATATGTATGTTTATGGACTACATTAGAAAAGAAGAAAAAATGAACATTCAAAATTTAGATACAGAAAAAACAGTAAATAAATAAGAAAAGCAGCAACAGGCACTTAGGAAGATAGTTACATTCAGTGATGACGAACCATTTTTTAATTAAAGTATTAACCAAAAAGGAAACGATCTTAGAGATAGTGAATATGCGAAATTAACTTCTTCAAATGGGTGTTTTTAATTTTATGAAATGGTCAGACTGCGGAGCCAAATAAAACCATCACTTATATATACATATGTATATACTTTGGTACATCGCCTTTATTAAAATCAAAAGTCTGTAGAGGACATATTATCTTCATATCATCAGTGTGTGAAAAAAAAAACTAAAGGAAAACAAAGGAAGAGACCGGATTCTAAGGTAGAATGAATGTGAAAAAAAAAAGCAAAATATGCAAGACCAAAAGATGAGTTTTCCTTTTTTGATTGCTTTAGGAAAAATTATGAATGATCTATAAGCGAGTAGACTAAATATTTGCTGTAATGTCCGTGGCCATATAAATATATACAGTAGAAAAGGCAATAAAAGCCCAATTTCTCTTTAGATGAATACAAAAAAACAGTTTCCTGATTCGATTCGATTCTTAAACCTTAATTTCAAGAGTTTAAAAGCAAGTTTTTTTGCCTTTTCATTTTATATTTTCTTTACCTTCAGTAATGGATTACGCTTGGGTTTATGAAACTTCCGCTGCATGGAGAAGACTTGATGACTCTGAAAACCAACAGATAGAACAAATGTGGCTACAAGACATAAATGGTACCATTTGGAGCAATACCTTTCAAGGTAATGTTCATGTAGATACCTCATATATGATTTTATCACAAGGTTTACATTCGTACGCTATTGCACGAGTAAAGTAAGTTAGAATAATACTTTTACTTACATTTTCAAAAAACAGTATACTTATATATACGCTTGTATGTAAAAAATAAATAAATAGTCCATTATACCAAAAATTCACTGGTCCATACGATCAGTTCATTTACTAAAAGCAAGATTTTGATTTACAAGTTGGTCTGTGCTTTATTTATTTTAACATGGTATTGATATATTTTTAGATGGGAATAATAGATAAAGCTTATTAAAGAAAGAAAAACTAATTCAAGTACTTGTTAGATTATCAATATACCCATTGCATTCAGCACCTATTCTTATTTTTTTATTTTTATTTTTATTTTTTATTAACCATCTTTTTTTATTTATGTAACAAAGATCTTCATTGGCAATATCGGCTTGACGGGATACATTCCGTGAATCACATGATTTTTCCAATGCTGCATTTTGCTCTCTTATTAAATAATAAAGTTTACAAATTTATACTTGACATTTTAAAAAAAATACCTAAAAACCCATTTCAAGTGATGCTATTTACTACATTTATAAAAAATAATATCTAAATCACAGTTTTTTAATGTAAAGAAGAAAAGAAAATGTATTTTTTAAGGAATGACAAAATTGACTGACATTGATTGATTGATGGGACCATCGATCACATTTATTTTGTTTACACAAATAAGGATAAAAGAATAACAATACTTGGCCCTAAAACTAAAAAACTGATATATTCAAAGCTAACCTGATTGAGCTTTTACATAAATATCATTAAAGATCATACATCTATTTTTTATCGAATTGGTTTATTCCTGAGTTTCATGCCAGAACACGATCTTTACGTGTGTGAATATTTGAAGGCTCACTGGTCACAAAAAAGTCTTCCTATTTTGTTCCAGAATATACGTTTAGAAGTAACAAAACCACCGTACATATTGCTTGAGCTATATAAATAAATTGATCTAAGGTAATAATTCTTAAATACCATGTTGTTTTTATTTTCATTCAATTTAACAATCCTAAAGGTTTCATTAAAAGTAGAATCACATTAAGAATTAGTGCCACAATTTTTTGGTTACTCCTTTTCCCGTGATTTCTCAATGTAACAATGAGAACTTTGCTGTTTTTTGTAATACCCTTAATATGAGGTGAATGGTTATCGGTTTATGTATAAGTGTGTGTATGTAGATTTATCCATCTTAAATGTACAAAATGTTTACATCCGTACTCTACTAAGGATAAAGAAGAAAAAACAAGCGTTATGTGGTCTGTGCCTCCTCACAGACATACCCGCGTGAATGTGATACTGTTCTTTGCATTGTGTATGCTCTAACTATTAATGGTTTTTCTTTTGAAGTTGTACAGCATGTTATGTTTTTTTCTACACTTTCGCGAGTTTTACTTGTGTATTTTTTTTAGCTAATTGCATATTATTATTAATGACTTTAGATATGAATTATTGATTTTTAGTATAAACGAAAGCAAAATTACAAAATGTACAACTTCATAATAATAAGTTTATCGAGTCTTTGTAGACTGCGTATTTGTCGTACAAGACCGGATTGGATATTATTACCAAAAAAATATTCCACGAAAGTGCCACCAGTGAATTATATATTTCTATTCATGTGTCTCATCCTCTGTTTACCCTTGATACATGAAAGTAACGTGTATTAAAAAAAATGGTAACACATTAACTTTCACTACGTTTTAGGATTAAAGCAATACATTGTCCTGCGTAATTGAATGCTAAGATGTTGTGGTTCAGGAATCTAAAAGCGATGGACAGCCCCAATCAGCATAAAACTAGAACGATTTTAATTTTATTTCATATTGGAAAGCTTATACAACTTGCTTTTTATTACCGTTTATCTGGATTTCACTTGTTTATTTATTTTTATTTATAAATCTATTTTTACGTGGCGTATCATCTGTTTTAATAAAGTTGTACTCCATCGTTTTGGTCATGCTTATCTTTGATGGAGCATTGCCTATTATTGATTACAGACCTTATTGCAAACAAAAGGGTTGTCCCGAATCTAAGTTTTTGTAAAGTTTGTAACATGACCTTGTAACAATTAAAAGGGTATCACACAAATGTCTGTGTTTTCATAGAAGGAAAACGTATGCCAAGTAGATTTGTTCTAAGATGACGCTTGATGAGTTCATAAATAGACGAGTTTGAATTTAAGCAATCGATTGCTGCCTGCTATCTCTTTTTTCTTTGTTAGTCGAAATATATTTATTAGTAAACTCCACTCCCCAAATCTTCATTGTATCTACCCGATGAAGGTTCTTTCTAGTACCACTGGATAAAAAGAATAAAAACCATCTCTAAAGTAACTAAGTGATGTTTTTATAAGCTAATCCCACAGTTAAAAAAAAGTTTACTATATGTGGCTATCCGTTTGTTTAAATAAAACGGACGGACAGTTCACAAAATCTTAAAGCAATGTGCATGCATGCTTGCATAAACCTTGATTATAAAAATAAATTGCTGCGACAGCCTCTTGAGTAAATAAGGTAATCGTAGACGAGAATTAAGAATGTTTGGAAATGGTCATAGTTATTTTATTACTACACTCAACAATAAATTAAAGTTTTATTCTTTTCTTTTTATTATTACTATTATCTCATTGCTTATTGTTCCAGAAACCTATTGCATTTGATACACTGTTGGGACTAGATGGCTTATTGTTTACTGGAGCCATGACAGAAACCGGACTTAGTGGTGTCCAGTCGTTATCTGAGTGAAGTGAAGCGAGGAGCTTGGCCGGAGATGGATTGTTTAGCCCTGCTGATTTTCAACGTCAAAATAAAAGTTTATATACAACCTATATAGTATTACCTAGTAGATCGTCTTCATCGAAAGGATTTAGGTTCGTAGCACGTCCTTTATCTGCCTTCGGAATAACTTTATATGTTTATTAGTTGGAGAGAAAATGTATTTTCACATAACTCTATTTTACTTACTAGCTCCGTCTTCCCACCACTTATTCGTATCAGAACTTGGAGGAGGTACTTTTTTTTTTTTTTAAAAAAAGAGGAAAAGCATTAGCATGGGTTATATATAAAATCATTTTGTAAATCCTCTATTGTTCAAGAACTCACATCCAATATTATTTGAATCAAATGTTACATCTATGAGAGTATCCACCAAGGGTTCTGTTATATTTGGGGTGACACTGGTGACGGCGACTGTATTCTTTCGCTTTGGCAGATCGGGTGGCGGTGGTCTGATTTCAGAAGCACTTAGACTTTGGTATAATTCTTTTTGAAGCTTGTTTTTAGCATCTTGATTCAAGGTAATAATCTAGATATAAGTAGAAAGAAATATTAAAATATATGCATGAATAACGACTACGGCATGACTCATACCTTTGCTTCGAATATAGCCATAACTATGCGCAAAATAAAAGGATTTGAATGTGCATTCTTTCATTTTTTAAACGACTTACCTGGTCTATGATCAGACGTCATTAGTTCCGCTCGAGAATATTGTAGCTGCTTCAATTTTTCACCTTTGAACAAAATTCGATCTGTCCAACCAGGGATTCTCTGCTTTTCACTAGTTACTGCATAAGTAAATCAAATAATATAATCGAGCCAATAATAAGAACATTAATAAAAACAAACCTTGTGTCGTAAATGTCAGTGCCGTTATCATATTTATAAGTAGGTAAGAATGTAATCATGCCTTCATTATAACCTGGGAACACTCGTCCTTGGTTCATTTCTCTGGACAGCTATTTGTTTCGTTGTATTAGTTAAGACATGCTAGTGAAAGTTGAAGTTCCTCTTTACCTGATCAGATTTAACTAAGGCATCGATATTTCCATTTTGAGCATACATTCTGACCTATATTTATGCTTTAATATATACGAAATTAAATGAAGTCATGCTTTTTACTTACTTCTTCGTTGGGTAGAGAGACACGATAATTGAAATCACTAACCCAAACTATATTGCTAATATAAAACATGAATTTATGTTTTCATTTTTTTCTCGCTTTGTAAACATAAAAAATATATAACACATACTCATGACTATCAATTGTCTTTCCTCTTAGAAATTTTAGTCCTTCGTTGATTGTCCAAAAATCAGCATTACGGTCATCCACATTATGATGTCCCGAAGCAAAATGGGCAGCAAGAAAGCAAAAACTAGTGTTACCATAGTCCATACGAATAGCTACAGCACCCTTATTACCAGCCATGCCCATGATTCCCGTCTATGATATGGCGAATGGTTTGTATATTTAATTCAAAGTCAAGTCGTCTTGTGTTTAACCCACCTTTTTAATTGCAGTTTCAACATTTCTGAGTTCCTGCACAATATTTGATTTAGCAAAGATAATTAAGGCGGCACCAACAAGTTGATTTGAACGCAACAGTGTATATTTTGATTTGGTGCGAGTGTTTATTGTTTTTTCAATCTGCTGCTCCCATACTTTTCTGTTGGCATATTTTATGATGGTTTAGACATTCCCGCATGTAAATTTATGTATCTGTCTACTTGTCGCTTACCTTTTTTCTGCATCTGTAGCCATCACTTGTTGAGGAGATAACTCAACGATTTCTTGGAAACCGACTATGTATAGATCGGGTTCTTCCTCACTCCCTAAATCGATTTTCATACGATATTATTATAAATACTAATAATACTATTTAAATATAAATCTTACATCTAAAATGTTGAAGTAGCCAAGGTTCCAATGATTCTCCTTTGAAGTTTTTGCCATTCAAATTGTATGTGCCACAAAAAATAGTGATTTTACGACTGGTGGAATATTCTTTGATTCTTTTTGTCAAATGCCGTGTTACTGTATCGCTGATAGGATCATGAATGGTTATTGAAGTCTGATTAGCTAATTTTCCCAATAGTTGATCAATTACTTCTTGTCTAGCTTTATCCTGAAAGTTATTGATATAAAAACGGTTGACTGATCGCGTTGCATCACTTAATACATTCATGAGTGTTTGTTTTCCAGTTCTTGTGAAGCCAGATTTCAGTGCACCGGTACCAGCGTATATTTTTGATAATCCATCTCCATTTTCTGCCCAAAGATGTGAATGTCGAGCCACTAATTTATCTGAACCAAATCTCTGATCTCTGAATTTGTTTTGGATATAGTCTAATAGCACCGTCTTTGAAATTTCATTTTGAACAAGATTTGTACGATCCAAGCAGTCCATGCAGTTTGTACGGAACACACCTTTTTGTGGACAAACGATCTGGTTATTGTCAGTGTCCATCAAAAAATAACCGTATTCATCTATAATTTGTCTGATATCGTATATCAAATATGATACATTGTCGTAATTTCCTCCTCTGCATTCAGCGTGAAGATCAAAGTTCACCATGTGTACCTTCTTCTTGGAAGTTGACAATTGGTTTACAGCGCCATTAAATGCGTTGCTAAGCTGATATTCGCCAGTGGTTTCTTTTTGAGATAATAAATTAACATTACAAACAGACTCATATCGACCCAAGAGCTCATTAAAGTGCCTATTCACTGCTGGTTGAGTGGCGCCCGGTCCACGTGAGATTTGAATCTTGTGTTGAACTAGCTGCATTCCCTGCTGCTCCCAAAATACTGTTTTATTACGTTAATGCAAAATATGGATAATCGAGCGCGCTAAGATTGAATTTACCTGGAACACTTCCTCTAATCTGTGTATAAGAGAAGCAGACTCTTTCGGAGTTGAGTACAGTTTCAGTCTAGCTCTTTGCAATCAATACATTTATAACCTAACAATATGCATCATCGCTTACTTCAACAAAATTAGCTACATGACCATTATCGTCGACACCTCTTGCATTAAATCGTGTTCCGGCTCTCAAACAACTCAGCTTAGAAATGACCGATAATTCGTGTCTTTCTCCGTTTAATGTGATTGTTTCTACACCAACAAACCCACGTATAGCAAATATCTTTTTGTATAATATTGTTATTATCATGCACACAAGATATACACAACCATCTTACCAGAAATCCACCTCTGTCGAGATCCATTTGCTTCTTTCTATCTAGTTTTGCTCTGTATTCTAATAAACCTGATATCAAAAACTGGTTCCATAAGAAATGCTCGTCAAAGGAGTGCACACCCAGCGATGCTACCGAAGTACTATAAACATGTTATTCCCCATAATAACATAGATGCTGGAATTGCGCATATTTACCGTGCTTGTACTGTTTTGGTCAAGTCAAAATCCGGTGTAAAATAAAAGTTCCCTACAGAAAATAATTTTTGAAGCTGAGCGCATGGATGTTGAATAATCCCATTGTTGGGTTGGTCCCAGTCGTCGTCCCAACTCTCTTTTCCAGGTAAATATGCGAATTCATCATATTTTGAAGAGGAAAGCGAATAAAATGATACAGACGATATCTTGTAAACCTCTTCTCCTGCTCTTATTCTTCCGACTGAAACACAATCTGTAACAATTGCAAGAAAGCACTCTATTGAATTGTATTTGTTTTTATCGTCAGCTATTTTTCTTATAAAATGTACTAATCAGCTACCAATTACCATTTTGTACTGTTATTAGACCCAAGCAGCCGAAAACTGGCCGTGAAGTAAGAATACGCCATTGTGAGTCGTCGAATTCAGTAGAATTGTAAAGTTTCGTAATGGCTTTGTCATATGAGCCAGCGTGCTCTTCGAATACAAGTACACCGGAGGGTGCCTCTTCTAAAGTAGTTGGCCGTAAAGCAAGTGCTCTTGGGTATTCCCTCAGCAATAAGTGGGTTTCCATTTAAAAACTATATTTTTTTCAGAAAAAGAAAAAAAAAAGGTGTGAAAAAGGGTTTACTTGGGCGGTACTCCGCCTGAACAAAGTAAGCGAACACCGGTCTCACTACCTGAATACTGAAAATAGAGTTTTGTGTTCAAATATTCACAGAAATACCCGTCGCAGATCTCTATTATTTTTACGCTTTTTTGATGATTAATTATGTTGACAACAAGTATAGCTAATGACGCAACTTTTCTATATTTATTATCCACTCAGATTACTGTGATATGTAATGCTACAAATTACCTATACATTTGTCATTTGATGTTTATAATTTGAAAAATTCAGTCTTTTTCCAGCTTTTTTTAAAAGTACCACACGCAATGGGTTTGAAAATGATTCGCTGGTTCCATCTACTTTTGTATCAGATCAATTGTAACACAGTTGCTCTTTGGGAAGGTGGTAGATAATTTTGGTGTCCACTCTCTTTGGTGTCCCACGTGAGAGGAGGGATAAAC
>VCJC01002113.1:23752-36002 GCA_024140195.1 Backusella luteola | reverse complement strand
ATTTTTTTTTTTTTTTCCAAAAAAAAAAAAGTTTGCTTTTTATATTTATACTCTTAAAGAATATCATTCTTTGTCTCCAATAAAAAAAATAAAATTCGTATGATATCAATTATTTACTTTTTTATACTAAAAACAAAAGGAGGGGAGAAACGTGAAGCACTATTTTGTTTGTGTTTGGAAAGCCGATGTGTTGCTTTAACTTGAGTACATTTTCATATATTTAAATACAAGAAAATATTTAAAATAAACACTTGTTTGTTTTGATGGCAGTTTTTCTTGTGTGTTATCCACAATCACACATGTAAAAACAAAATTGAAGAAAAAATCCGGTGGTGTGAACACCATATCAACTCGATTCAAGGGACGGGTTTTCCCTTGAAGGAAAAAAAAATAATAAGAAAAAAAACATATTCCCGATGATAAAACAAGATCTAATTGGCCATTGTCAGCTACTGATAATTAATCCATCTATCGCTATTAACAATTACATGGGGATAGAGATAAAAACTATCTTTTGGACAACGCCAATTTTCTGTGTGCCTATATGTATTTACTATTGTAACAATAGTGTTAGCTTGTTTTATTTAAATCAGAGTAGATCAGCGCTTAAACAATTAGTATTATTATTATTAATAAACTTTAATAAAAGCTGAGATGGACAAGCTTTTTTTATTAAACTTAAATAGCAGCGTTTCCACAAAATAAGGTTAAATCAAAAGAAAGCTTGTTTTGTTTTGTTTTCATTCCCTTTTCTACCTCTCTTTCTTACAAACCAAAAGAATTTATTATATAACGTATATCTGATGCTTGATGTCTTTCCGGAGAACCATATAAATCAATACCTCATTTATTCAATATGACAAGATTATTTTCTTTTCATTTTAATCAAAGTCATTCCGGAACAAAGGACAGTTTCTCTCGGATAATTGGTTTTGGAGCTTACAATACGAGAGAGCACTTTTCACTTGAGAGCTCCCATTTTTGAAAATAACCAACTCGGCCTAGTGTACTGTACTCTCAACATCGAAATGAATGAAATATAGGGCGTGCTGACATTAGAATCTAATACTGGATCTAATATTACCAAGTGGAATAATAATATGGGTACAAGCAAAGAACTTTATAGAATAAAAGCTCAGTCTTTTCTGTTATGCTTGTCAATATGACGTTGTTACACACTTCTCAATAGCCTTTTTTCTTACCTTTTGTTTTCAATCACCTATTTCTTTTCTAAACACTTGTCCGTGATTATACCAATCAGAATCGTATGAAGATCCATGGTAGATTTATAAATAGCAAAAAAGATCGTCTTGGACCTGATTCTGTCCCACGCTCACTTGGAATTGGACTTGTGACGCAAATGACAAAGTTGAGTATGACCTGAAAGGTTTCATAGCGCAAAGGTTTAGAATACATGTACTGTTTGTGTTGAAATACAAAAGTCAACTTTTTATCTGTAACACCGCTTTGTAAATGTTGTATTGTCACTTTTATTTTTTGCAAGTTATCGATACAGCATCAACAGCTTGAAATAAGCATATCTTCAAGTGGGTTTATTTCTGTTATATTTTCTTCAAATGCACAAGTTTTATATGGTCACGTTTATCACGGGTTGTGATAGTGATTACCTGTTGTCTTTTGTACTAAAATATACATCTTGTTTACTCCTTTACAAAGGGCTCCTCGACCCATCCAAAACAGCGTCAACTGTCAATGAAAGAGTTCCCATTTGCTTTATAAAGAGTGGCAGCGTTGGCTTTCTTCATTGCCGTTTGATTTTCCGAGAAATCTATTGTGTAGTCTTCTACAGGCCAGCTTTCTCCAAGTAACTGTGCTGCTGGTGCACACGGAGTTTTAATCCTATTGTATTTTTAAAACTTCACTTATCTCGCTTCTGGCTTTTTATATATTTCTTTAATACCAAGATTGATCATTACATTTGCATCCATCTCTGATGTCTACAATTCGAACGAGAGCCAACAGTGAAACAGTGATCAGCACCGCAAGGTAGGATTAAGAGCGGTTAAAACAAGTTGAACGAGGCAGGAATATTCACCAACTGGCCTCGCATTGGCTTTGTGAATATTTCAATAGGCATTGGATTGAACAGGTCTTTCAGGTCTACTCGCTACCAGCCAAGTTTGGTGATGTGGTCGTTGAAGGGCGTTCTCATCGTATCCAATCTCGCTTCTTGGGCGAGGCATCAGTCAAATTAGATTCTACTTTTACCCATGCATCATTCTTTGAACTGGCAGAATTCGAGCTTGTAGACGATAACGAACCTGACGAGTCGATCCAAGCCAATGGAGAAATTATGCTGCCTCCGAGAAAACAAAAACATGGCAAAGTCATCCTCTATGATGTCGTCTTTTGTTTAGAAACACACCGACAGTTATTACCGGCCACTTACTACCTTTTCCCGCAACAGGCCATCGTAGAGGCATTGAACGATGCCAACTTATTACAGGTAAATTGAATAATGCATTGCCAAGGAATGTTCATTTGAGTAACATTGCATTAAAAAAACACTGTCATTTTGATGAATTTCATTTTTAAAAAAAGATCATTGTTTCGTTTCATCTGCCAAGAGGAGGTGCATCTGCAATCAATGATAGATCATCTCCCATGAATGGATTTGCCATCAGCAGTAATGCGACTCAGGGGCGATTCCCTCAACGTCGCTTTACAGATCCTGCAGTTTCGACTCGACAAACATCTGATTGTCACGTCATTAACTTATCGCTTACGGGTGTGTCCAAGTCCCTTTATGTCGGGCTGAAGCAGACAGTCTCTGAATTTGAATCTGCTTATGGAAAGATGATGGAATTGGTTTGTACCACAAAGAGGTCACTCATCCACTGCTTTTTGACTAAACATCCTTCTGTCTCCCTCCCTCTCCCTCTTTCTCTCTCTCTTTTCCTTCAAATATCTCTTCTCTTTTCCTTTAAAATAATGTGTAGATGAAAGTGCATACACATCACATGTCAAATCAGGTGAAGGTGGGTTCGCCGTCATTGCCTGTGGGTGTTTTATCACATCGACAGTATTTAGATAGCTGGAGTAGCGAGGAGGACTTGGATGACAAAGGTAACACTATAAGATGCTTCATTTTGAATAGTAGCAGTAAAGCCAATGTTATTTAATTCATTAGAAGAAAAAATGGAAGATTTCGCACAACCTTTGCCCATTGCCAGGGAAAAGGCAAAAGCCAACCAAAACCAAACCAAGAAATGTCTATATTGTGGATCAAAGAGCACACCAATGTGGCGTCGAGGTCCCCAGGGTGCAGGAACGCTCTGTAATGCCTGTGGTGTCAAGTGGAAGCATGGAAAGATCCTCTGTAATAACAATACCGAAGAAACAAAGGAAAAAAAGGGCGACAAAAAGCGTAAAAAGAGTATATCTAGCACCAAAAAAGAGAAGCGTCTCAAACACGACTACTTTGAACAAGAATATGCGATACCAGAAAAACAGAGCGAGAGCTGGTCCAGTTCGTCTCATTCCGTATCGGATGCGTATAGCCCGCTTGAACTTTCAGAGTCTTCTCCTCCTCTATTAGACAGACGCAGACACACAGTCTCTATTGTAGATCAAATAAGTTTTACAGATGCATCATTTGCCATGTCAGCAGGTGTTGATGCAGTGGAGGCTGCTGCAGTTTTGACCTTGCTAAAAAGAAGTTAATAATTTGTTTGTGCGAATGCTTTCTGTAAATAGATAATTTGTAACTTTTTCCTTTCAATAACACATGAAAAAAATCAGAAAATTAATCTCATCTGTCTTTTCTCGCTCCCCTTCAAATACTGTCATGTTTAAATACTTCAATAATATAATTATACTTAAAATAGTCTCAAGAAAACGCACGTGTATGCACAATGACATGACATGGATTAAAGTTGGCGGTTTCTACTGGTTTTGCAGACCTTATCTATCTAAAATACTGTAGCATATCACTGTTTTTGGTATATTATCAAATCTCTGCAATAACACATTCGAGTATGAGAGCCTCTAAAAATGATATATATCTCGCCTTTTTTCTTCGGCGTACTGAAAATAAATCTTAATGGCAAAGACAAATAAATAGGTTTTATTTACGAAAAAAAAAAGAAGTTACATATATATATATACAATGAGTTATAGAATGGATAGTCTATAAATAATTTATAATTTGGAGTCATCAGTGATAAAAGTAGTTCCTTTGACGATACTGTTCTTTAACTCGGAGACGGCATTTGTCAAAAGACTGTGCTCAAACTTGGATAATTTGCCGATAGGTAAAATGCGCTTAACTCCGTCTGGACCAAATTCAATTGGTACAGAAAAGTAATTGATTTCTCCAGTCAAATCTTTTACTGCGCTTGAACCTTCAGTATCTGCATCGAGATTAATATAAGCACACTCACTACGATGTGCTCCGTGGAAAACAGATTCGATTAAATTAAGAGCAAAACGGGCACCAGCATAAGCCATAGAGAGAGTAGCACTGCCAGCACCATCCTTAGCCTTGACAACTTCATCACCACCGAATTGGATACGGTTGGTAACTTGTTCAATTTGTTCCTGGCTCAACTTCTCAGTACCGGGTACCTGAGACAACAAGGGCAAGATAGTAACACCACTAAATTGTTTATTTGTTTAGAAGAAAACTAGAGTTAAAGTTTTGGATTGTATTTACCTGTGGCCACCAACAACGGGGACACGGAGGGTGCTGGGGTTACCACCAATAAGTCCAGAAACGAACGTGGAAGCACGGACGATATCAAGTGTGGTCACACCAAAGATTCTAAAATAATCAAAAAAGTTAGTATTTAACTGAACGTTCAAGACCACTCTCTAAAGAACTTTATTTTTTTTTTCCGCACACAATTCTCACACAAATCTGTCTTACCTGTGGGGATCATAAACATTAAACTGCTTGAAAACCTCAGCAACAATGGGTACAGTGGAATTGACAGGATTGGAAATAATACACATCATGGCCTTGGGCGCATATTTGGCTGCAGCTACTGCAAGGTCCCTCACAATACCAGCATTGATTTTGAAAAGATCGTCTCGGGACATGCCAGGTTTTCTGGGTACACCAGCTGGAATGACAACTGAATTTCGAAAAATGAAATTACGTCAATATTCCATGTCCTTTTCGATGGTTTCATAATTCTCTTACCTATATCAGCGTCCTTAATGGCTTCTTCAAGCTGTGTTGGTCCAACGTGGCCTGTAATAGTACTAACTGTATTAATGTGACTAAAGAAAGGTAAACAGGTGAGATTACAAAACACTGTGGCTGGAATAGATTCCCTTACCTTAAATCGGCTGCGACACCGAGCGCATTTACAATATCATAAAGAGCGAGGTGGGTAATTAAATTGGATTGCTTCAATAAAAGTGACAAGGGTTGACCGATACCACCTGCAGCACCACAAACAGTGACTTTAACCATATTTTATATTGTTTAGGAAGAGAGAATAATAAAAATGTTTTTTTTAAAAAAAAAGGAGAAATTGGACCTGTCAAGATCTGTATTTTATAATAAGATTTTTTATATCGGCGAAAATGAACTTTTGATCAATTGGTTAGGTTTGTTCCTTTTGTTACTGAGAATAAGGAAAAAGGTTGGGGTGGCGACAGGAAAAAGAAAAAAAAAAGAAGCAACAAAACCTTATAAAATTATAAATAGAATAAAAGATAAACTTTATGTCAATAACTATTGTTTGATTAATTGCATAAGGTGAAGATCACAAAATTAAATTAGCAAGCTCAAAATAAAGTTTTTTTTAAAAAAAAAGCAGGCATGATAAGGGTAAAAAAGTAATATCCTTTTAATTTTTTTTTTTTGGCTTAAGGTTCAAAATTTCTCTGCGTCATTAGACGTGAAACATTTATCCAAAACCGTTGTGGGGAATGAAGAAAAAAGAAAAAAGGATTTTATATAAATGATGGTAATGGTACAATTTTGGTATATGGTTTGCTTTTAATCTAAAAGGTCGACAGCCGCTAAAAGAATAATATAAAGTATTAATAAATGCAAATAAATTACTTGATGTTAAAAAAATTACCTTGGAAAACTAAGGACCCTAACATGGTACACAAGAGAACAATAGCATCCAGCTTTGCAAATGGAAGAGCACACATGGACCATAGTACAATTGCGTTTATAACTCTAGAGGCAATGATAATTTTACCATAAATGTCTAAAAAAATGAATGATACGGTAAGTATTTGTAGTTATGAATGTGGCTATGTATCCTACCTGATAACTTTGTATTCAATGTTTTAATTAGTGAGTTGATTACTAAAATGATACCACCGAATATTAAGAAAGTTTTGTAAACGAATATTTTTTCCTCCTCAGATAAATCGGCTAATTCGCCTCCTGATTCGGCTGGAGCTGATCGACGCGCAAGGTGGGAATTTCCACTAATAGTATTGAGCTCTGATGAGATCAGACCAATTGCGGCGACTGTTGCAGAGCTCACTATATATTGTCCCAAGGCCAAATAGCCTTTATTTTCAACATCAAAGGGTTCATCAAGTAACTTGAGTGAAGTTTCAGCAGGCCTATATTCACTTTCGTTGGGATGAATGGACTCGATAGCACGCTTAGCAAGTTTTCTAGCGGATGGCTCGTGTGATGCCTCACTACCACTTGAAGCAGTGCCTTCACTTGTTCCGCTAGCATGGGCAGTTTCTGCGCTACTGGTACCTGTTCCTTCACTTCCATTAGCAGATACGGTGGCAGTTCCATGAGATCCCTCACTACTAGTGGTGGATTCGTGACCACTGTTTGTTTCTGAGCCTTCATCTGGGATTTTATGATCTGATATCATTTGTTGACGATAAAGCTTCAATCTAAATATAGAACAAATCAGTAAATTGATCTTGTTTCATTTCTCTCCACTCGATCCGTGTTTACTTACGTATCAATAAGTGCTATACCAAAAGCAACTTGACAGAGATGAAGGGGGAAATGGAGGTAAACCCAGACTTGGTGATATTTATTATGAAGGAAAATCTATAGAAATGTCAAAGCGTTAAAGTCACTCTCTAAATAAAGTAATATTTATATCTTACCTCTTTGTTGAAATCTTCAAAGTACATGAAAAAGAAGCCGAAGATTATGACAACGGCCATAAAGTTGGAAACACTGGGTGAGCGTAAATAACATATTAGTAGCTGATTTACACCATCAATTTTGTAAGAACACTTACACAATGATAGGACTTGTTCCTGAAATGGAGACAAGGCTGACTAAACCCATCAGATTTTCACCTGATAAAACACATGGTTATGTATTGCATATAAATATAAATATAAAGAATGTAAACTTACCAAGAACAATTAGCGTAAGTAAACCCAAACGTTCAGCCAAGTGACTGGCAGCCCATGACAATGTTTTATCTCCTCTTACAATAATATTAACCAATACTTCAGAAAGGACACCCAAGAACCAAAGAATACGATGTGTGTTTTTCTCAAGTATAATAAGGGAGGATCCCCACAATGCAATTGACAACAAATTAGCTCCCACATAAAATGCAAGAGCAATACGAGATTTTGATCTAGCCTTAATTGCAACAATAAAGACTAAAATAAAACAAACAAATAAGCAACCTTGTTTATGAACATAGGAAAATAGATAAACTTACCAATAAGATACTCGACAACTAGTATACCTTTTAAAGTAATATAACCATAAACATAGCCTGAAGAATTGAGAAAGTATTCAGATGAACCAGCCATTCCAACTATATGATTCTATATTTAGAAAGAAGTACCTTTAATTTATATTTTTAAATTTACTTACTCACTGCACACATTTCAATCAGCTTATAAATATGATGCACTACATCGTCTCTGTATAAATAAACAAAAACATAAAATATGAATACAAATTATAAACAATAAAAAAAAAACTTTGTAGCACAAACACCTACGTGTCGAATCTTGCGGTATACCTGGTAAATAGCAAAAATTAGAATAGACTCGAAACATTTTGTTTTAATAAAAACACTTACAGAGAACTAGCACACCAAGCCCACCAAGTGATAACAAACCACTGTGTATATAAGCCTAATGATGCCCAGTCCATAATGTGATGAGAGTGCGTAAACTGAGTCAAAGTTGCCACATAGAATAAATCGTAAAAAAGCTCCAGCCAAGAGGCAGCCTTCTCTTCGCCAATATCAGCACTGAGATCTGGTTCTGGATGTCTTTATAGCTGTTAATTCCTTTGAATCCACCTTTTCATTAGATGCATGATGTACTTACTGAAAAAAAGGTCTTCTTCGTGCTTCGAGTGGCAAAATCACTTCATGATGGTGCTTTGGTTTAAACTCAACGTATGTGTTGTCGTTAAACTTGATGGTATGATGATTTGGATTGAGCTCTATGCCTGCTTCAAGGTGATTCTCTTTTGCATACTCAGTTTTGTGATGAATTTTGATAGAAAAGTCGCGCTTTATCTTGTAAAGAAAAGCAGTTAATCCATCTGTATCATGCACACCATTGAATCTGATTATCTCATTTTGATTTAATTTTAACTAAATAAAGGTTTACTCGATTTTGCTCATTTTTTTTTTTTGTCTGGATTTTTTTATAGAAAAATTACCCTTTTGCAAAAATCCTCAGCTGTCGTATGATCTAAAGCGAAGGCTTGGTTGCCTTTCAGCTGTTTAAAGTGGACCACTATAAATAGGTGTCAGCTACATATTCAAACGAAAACTTAATGATAATATGTATGTATTTACCAAGTATGTATTCAACATGTTCACTATTTTTGCGCAGTAGAGGAAGTTGAAATTTAGTACATATTTTCTGTATATGGTAATTATTTTATAATTACCTTGGTGATCTGTCAATAGATCGAAGGATAGTTGATCCTTCTGTGTCGGCTCTTGGCCATCGTTTCATGTTTTTTTCATACTCGCTTTTTCTTTTTTTATGAGCAGCATATTCTTGAATGGGATGGGCCAAAAGATCGCCAAAAGTTTCTTCTCCATGATGATAAATCGGTTTTCCATCTGCATCCGTCTCGAGCTTCTCATTATGAATAGCGATTTGTTCCAGACTGTCTCTCTCGCCCAAATTGTATTCTGAAGAGTTGGTTACTTCATAATGTGTCAAGCCTGTTGTTTCTTCATCGTCTGACTCGGTGTCAGATTGTTTGGTGACACGGACAGACCTGCCAATGGCGGGTCTATACCTACCACCTCTTAATGTGGGGCCTTTGCGAATGGTACCACCCGATCTTGTGCTTGTCGGTGAACTCATGGTTAGTTGTATAAGTTAAGATAATAAGTTAAGTTTAAGTAGCAAAGTGCACAAATTATAAATTAATGAAAGAAGCAGAAAAAAAGAAAGAAAAGGATAGAAAAAGGGGTTTGATTTAAATATTTTATACTTTTCATTTGCAAGATCGCCCTCCTTAAAAAAATTCATGGTTATTGACTCCGCTACCAAGCCTTTTTTGGTGAGTAAGATCATCTCAAAGTTATTTTAGTCCATGCTTGTACAAATATCTAGACTTTTTTTTAACTCCACTTGATTGTTATTAATAAATAAAATAGGGCCAAATAAAATAAAATAAATTAATATATATATTCATACTCTATTACGACGTTTGTTCTCACACATCTTTAAAAGAAAAAGAAACAAAAACAGGGAGTGTAAGGGGGCTATAGAGTCGAGTTTATATTTAGAAAACAAACTGAACATTTTAAAATGAAACTTGATCTATTTTCTACACATCAAAGCACCTGGGAAAGATGATGCGACTTGCCATTTAAAGTAATAAAGGTAATTTTATATTTTTAATAACATGAATAAAAAAATATCTTTGAAGACCCGAGCCAGCCGTTTAAATGTGAAAGGATCCCACGAAACTATATATTCATATTTACCAGATGTAGAAACAGTTGGCGTCACCAAAGATAAGGAGTTCTTATTATTCAAAAATACGATATCTTTATATTAAAAATGATGCTATCGCAGAGCTAAAATAATGCTGGAGTAACAAACATTTCCCTTTAAGAAGTATAATACCTCTTGGCTTTTGTATTATTAGACTGTCTAGAATCATGCTTTTATAAATCCATGAATGAGGAGCATGACGTCTTGGTTTTTTTAGTTAACTTGATCAAACTATAGTCCAACTTGGTTGTGCGTCTCCGCTATTCTAAAAGGCAACACCTCCTTTTCTAAAATATTAGAGCGCTTCGACTTTGATTTATTAATTAACGATCTAAATCCCTCAATAGGATTTTGCACTGAAATATATTACAATACACCATACCTATATTTTTATATATTTACCGTTTTAATAAGTTTTTCAGTAATGCTACTATAAAAAGAATCAAAAAGGTTATTGCTCATGCCAGAACATCGTGTACAAAGAAATGATATTTTCTACATTTACTCCTAAGTTTGCTCTAAAAACAACTTTTGATTTCGACAAAATAGAGGGAATGTATTACCCTATTCACTTTTTTTTGGCATGTTTTGACAAGATCCTCGAACGGATTAGAAAACTCAAAAAAATTACCTTGCTTCAAAAAAACATTTTCGATTAATTTGATGTGATTGGAACCAACTCTGGCTATATCAGCTCCGAATATTTAATTGCATATCTGTGTATAAGATAGAGTTATTTGAAAAGGGTTTTCCAAATATCAATCAAAACATCGTGTATTCAATAAAAACGAATCTACAAGTGCAGCTACATTGCCTATTTTTAAACATTGCACTGAAATTAAAATGGAAATGAACATGCTTTAACAACAATTGTTTTGTTTGAAAACACCACTGCTGTTGATATTCGTGGTATCTATTTATTTTCTATTCATTTTCTTAAACGATTTTTTTTAAAGTTCACGCTTCTTATCAAATTGTATTTGATACCTACTACACCTGGGGAAAAAGTTTAGGTTATTTGAAAAAATTCTGTCAATTATTTAGACAGAGTTCTCTCTGTTAAGTGTAAATAGTGACAAATAACAGAGAGTCATTTGTCTAGTCTGAACATCGCACATACTGTACTATGTCAGTTTGTTCCTTTTGAAAATTTGACAATGGATATCACTTATCCATAAATAGCAGAATCTGAGCTAAAAAAAATAAATCGGTTATTCTGTTACTATTTCAATTTTTGACAGATTGAACCTTTTTTTTTTTAAATAAAATAAAATCAGTCTGTAAGCATACCTTTTTATTACACACCAGAGCATAGATGATTCAAAATATCATTTCCTCGATATTTTTGACCTTATGTACCATACATAATGATTGATATCCACATGAGTGATGGGATCATATATATATATAGTTTGACAAGAAAGTTTACTGTCACTGAGGAAAAGGTGCGGGCCAAATGTCTAGAAAATGATTATTTTTTCATGACACAAACCAGACACATAGATTTTATAAATGGAATCAATTAAAAAAGTATATCTATAATAGCTCACACGTAAGTAAGTATTTATTCTAAGTGAGAATTAGGTAGGTTATTTATTTTTGAACATAAAACATAAGTATTTGCTCCTTTATTATTTCATGTTACTGATCATGTACTTGTTTCAATGGCCCATGAAAGATTTCAGTTTAATCACCTCGCCTATAATTTAAGAATCAATGATGATGATGAAATTATCCAGAAATTTGCTATTTATTAATTAGCAAGAATAGACTAGGGCAATCGGTCCATTTGGGCCTATTGAAAAATGACATTTCTACCCAATAAAGAATACATAAATATTTGTCGATAAAAACAGTTATTACGAACACTTCAAGATGACCAAAAACCAAAGCACCACATCATTCGGAGAGCCACTTCCCTAACATGCGATTACACGCTTAGAATAGATGTACCTAACACCAGAACGTAAAAGCCCACTCAGAATATCCGGTTGGCTTGTGGTGAGTGCGTAGCAAGGAAGAAACTAGATTTACACAAGCTAGTGGACGCATGAAAAAAACATGGTCAAAAAAAATTGTCGGCCATTTAATTTCAATTTCATGTGATTAATTAAGTTTGCACTTAAACACGAAAAATCAGCGATAAAATATACCGGAAAAGGTGTATCAAAGCCTTCTTTCTTTTTTCTTTCTTTTGAACCAAACCAAACTAATCTTTTTAAAAGGACATCTTTACATGCACGACACTATTCACGACAAACATTAATTAGAGTGACGACAATGTAATATCTAAGCCCAAATTTGCTTATATGCATTTTTTTTAATTTCCCTTTAGAATGGG